>JABASI010000353.1:0-41728 GCA_019776505.1 Tomocerus nigrus
TTCAATAATCAATGATTCAAGAACAGGAGCACAAAACGGCCTACAACCATTTCAAATTACCTCAGGGCGGTTTGTTACGTCAGAACGCGATGAGATAGTGCTAATCATTGCATTCCCCCCCGAGGGGGTGACTTCCCCTTGCTAATTGAAAGTGAAATATTTCCAAAAGTATTTTTTTAAAGTATATTTAGTAATTACCTACAGGTAATTACTAAATACACTAAATAGAGCAACTATATCTGATACCTTCAAGGTCGGGAAACCATTTTCAATGGGGGGGGGAGTGAAATTACTTAATACTGTTTTTAAAATGCTTCGTGTTTTGAAGTTATGGCGGCTGTTTTCAAAATTTCATTTTTTAACATAGTACGAGCAGTACAGACTAAACGGCTTGTGATGAATTTGGACGGGATTAGATCCAAAGTGACCACAAGAGCATTAGCTCCGTAGAGACTTTTAGGTAAATTTGGCATTTACTATGGTTAAAATGGGTCAATTCTTAACTTTTTCAAAAAATATGCTATATCTCGAAAAGTTGACCTCGTATACTATAACCTCAATTCTGAAACAAGTCTCCACGGAGCTAATGCTTTTGTAGTCACTTTGGAACCAGTTTTGTCCAAATCCATCAAGATTTCTTTGCTGATATTTTTAAGGAAAGAGTGCTTATTATATGCATTGCAATTTCAATTTCGTGTCTAGTAAATTTTCGACATGGCTGATTTACATGGCAGTCGGACAGTGTACAGTACTGTGTAAGTTAGTTAGAGAGCATAATATAAGCATCATAAAAGGATTAAAAATACGAATACAAATGATACCGGCTCATTGATAGCTAGGTATACTATACCGATCGTCATAATTGAGTATTTAAAACTACAACAATAACTGTAAGTTAAAAGCAATAGTAGAGAAATGAAAGTTATAGTGGTTGATGTAAGTACTTAAGTGCGGGTTAAACACGTACGGAGTTAAAGAAGGAGTATGTAGGAGTAGAAGCGGAGAGCAGCTCTGCTCTGTCTCCCTTCTCCGACAGAAAGAGAATAATACACACGCTTGCGTAAGGTGAAATTCCTCAGGGATTTCTCCGGATTAATATCTCTTGCTTGGGCAAGGTTACTTCTATCACATGCCGCAAAAGTCTCATAGAATGCGGTGCTACATTTGGTTCCTCTCCAAGTTTTGCTAATAACAAAAGATTCGAATTTTTCCTTACATGTTTCCTACGTTGTAATGGTGTAGTATTGCACTGTTATAAATCTACCTCCTTGAGATCGACATAAGTTTGTTAAGTTCTACTTCCGTCACCAAGCTCTGAGAGTTTTGTTGTGTGCTCTTTGAAAGACAAAAATACTTGCATTGAACTCTGGAATCAACGTTCATAGCGACTTTGCAGATCGCTGTCTGCATATTTACTTTCCCTACCCATTGTGCATACTTTCACCGTTTGTTCTCAACCACGTGTTTTTACAACTCTGTTTCTCTCTCTCGCTCTTGCTGACGTTTGCCTCTCTGTGGCTCGTAACAGGATGGACCGGAATAACTAATAATTATCAGTGGTCTGTGTATCTTTTCAGTGGATGACCATCCTGTGCTTTTATTACATTTCAATTCGAATGAACGTTTCTTCATAAATAATAGCAAAATGTCTCGACGAAAGCAAGCCAAACCTAGGGCAGTACTGCTTAAACGTAAGTTACTAGTTTGTTCCCTATACTTATGTAGTTATTGTATAGTTAATAGTTATACTCTAGATTAAGTAACTTGGAAACTCTAACGCTGATGTAATTTCGATTCTTTCCTTTCCTCTACCTTCCCTTACTTTGACTTTCTCCAGCATCTGATCTGACTACGTGCAATCTAAGGCAAAACGTCTCAATGTTTCAATTGGCTAGTTTGATATAGTTAGTACTTTACTGAGCATTGGTAGCTACAATACAAAATTTAACATTTAATGGTGTTCTTGTACTAGTAGTATTGCTAAAAGTATAATTAATTTACCTACCTATTATTACTATATTATGCAACAACAAATTTATTTATGTAATTTGTAAAATTATTCTGTAAGTATTAAACTATAAATATAATATCATTTCTTACGGTTTAAAGATGATACATGTCATTTCTATGCTTATTACGTATTTGTTTTTAAAATTAATAGTAGTAATAGGTTTCATATGTCATACCCCTCGTTTATTGCACATAATGTTTAGTAAATAAGTAAAGCTTCATACTCAAGAGACATAAAGGATTACTTCAAAAGATGACATGAGGTAACTATTTTGGTACTTCATAAATTATTATCAGTCTGGGCATTCTGTTCTAAGTAGTATATTCGTAGCATTCGTCATTATGATACAAGTTCTTGGCTAATTGTAAGATTGTTACATGTGCTGTTTCAAAATGAGAATCTTAATGTATTTTAAGCTAGAGGAAAGGGAAGTGAACGTATAAGTAAGTGTAAATAAGATCTCATATTTCGGTAATTGAAACTTGAAAGGCAAGGAAGGTAGTGAATAATGAAATATTCAGTAAAAGATCCGAGTCCGGACAGGATCGGTTAGGGTTAATGGTAAGTTAACTTGTGAGATGGAGACATTCCGGTTGCTCATACATTTATGCGTTCTCTGGAATGAGCACTAATTACTAACAAATAGAAGTCTGAAAGTGCTCCGGGTGTCGTACGCTAATTATTCCAGGTCGGTTAATGGTTTTTCTATAATAATTTACATGGGAAGCACTTAGGCGAAAAGCGTAAATAAAGAGTAAGTCCGCTTTCTTTAACGAAGGGAAGCGTGAAGTCTTGCTAGATGTGGGCATTACGAAATTAACAACAACTATGTACGAAGAAACAAGATGAGAAGGGAAAAATATGTGGGCAAGATAGAACAAGACGAACTTGACTTAAGGAGTGGAACTCGGGAGGAGAAAGCCTACTAATATGTAAGGTGCGGTGTGGCTAATGCAGAATTCACTGTATATGCTGCTCTGTATTTAGTTTTATTTAGCCCTTGTTGTAGAATTTTGAGAGCTCCACAAAACAGCATGCGAAACTACTGTTAATTACTATTAGAAGAGAAAGAGAAAGCTGTAGTAGTTTGATTAGAAAAGAGACACTGTAGAATAGAGTATTCGAGGGAACGTGAATTAAACGGAGAAAGCTAACTAATTGCAGTAAGTAGCATGCATAATATACACACTATTCTAACCTCGTTATAGAAAGGCCAACTTCCTCCGAGTATTCCTTTTATACAACCCAAACCTCTTTCTAAGAAATACCCTTTTACCGAAAAGCAAAATGAGAATGAGACATGAGACATAATTTAGAATTTAGAAGCTGTAGTTTATGTATTAATGGTAACTTACAGTAAATAAACTTTCTTATATGCCATGGTCTTGTGTACTTGCAATTAGATACACTACAGCACATTATACATCAATAACATCAATTCTAAATAAATAACTGACACTCTTGCAGCTTGGGCTTGTAAAATTGTTTTTCCGCCTGAACAGACTTGAAATAAAGGAAGGATAATCTAGATGTCAACAATTTCCGTAATTATTCTATTTTCCTAGTGGATATAATAACATTGTAATTGAACTTCCTCAATAATAATTACTGTAGCAAGTGCAGTCTGCTATGTTTTAGTTTTAGGTATAAACAACAGTGTGACAACTAACTGGTTAAATAGACTCCACTACTGTCAACAATATGTAAATTATAAGAATCTGCGAAACAGTTTTATACTGCAATCCTATAACCAGGTTGAGAATGCATTAATAGAGTGAGGAAGTGATTGTATAGTGTGTATAGGTGCAAAGGTGCAATGCAACAAAATAATGTTTATGTAAATAATTGTAGTGGGATGGGGGCATGATGAAATGAAGTAGTAAGCTAGCTATGTGTAGGCATTATTCTATGTACAGCTACGTATACTAATGTGAGGTATGTGATGTGGTGGTGCAATACGTAGCCCATTAAATTTAATATACATATAAAGTTATAGGTAGTGCAGTGCACACGTACACAATATTTGGGGATAGTGGTAAAGTGTGCGACGAGCAAAGACTTTTGGCAAATGCATGTGGGAAGAAATCCTACTGGGAAATGAACATTCATTTCTATAACTGTGAAAGGAAAAATACACTATGCTTATAAATCATAATTGCGGCATGTTGAGTTGAGACTGGAGAATGAGTGCCCTGGCCCTAGCTTGATCTACTACAATGCATAATGCCTTTATCTTGTGAGTTGCCATTCTACTATAGGGCTTCTATAGAACATTATAGTATATTATAACTATAGTAGGGTTTGTCTGCGATGTAAAAGTGGGAAGAAAAGGCAGTAGTATTTCTATATAATGTAAGATTACTACATATGAGGTTCTAATCTAGTGCGGATAACATAGAGCGGTGGACTTTGGCTCTAAGGCACAGGTAGAGAGAGAGAGAAAAGAAAGGAACTAAGACATTCTTGTATGGGAAGGCGGATTGGATGATACGGCAGAAAATTAAGAGAAAAAGGCTGTCTTTTGCTATGGATATGAAAGAAATAAAGAAAAGAGAGTCTCTGAGGATTTCGGAGATGACACACGACTGGCTGGCTGGGCTATGGATGTGCCAAGCATTTTTTGTCGGTCAAGTGGCTGACTCTGGCTGGGTGGATGGATGAAGGAGAGAGCAAGAGTCCAAGAGCGAGTCGAGGAGTAAGAAGAGGCTGGGAAGACAGAGGAAAGCTCTCTTCATTCATTCGACACAGAATTGGACTGGAGTGAGTTGATGGTGGTGGTGATACTGGAGAGCTGGAACTCTTGCTGGGCACAACGTCAAAAATTTCTGTCGTAATTTGGACTGGCATCTCAAGGGAACTTATTTGACTGCAACTAATGGTGGGTTGCGATATCAATCCCAATTCCGTTTGGAGTCTCAGGAGGCCTCTTCCGCAGCCCTAGGCTCTAGCAATGACTCCCGCTATAATGCTCAACTTCTCTCCGTTATTGTTCCAAGCATGCAACTCCTACAATGAAATCTTCCTAATAAAACGGCTCCCTTTGGCTAATGTTCTTAATAGATTCCCAATATCGACTCAACCATTCTGAAATGAAGAGCTCTTCACTACTCTATAATCATATGGAAAGAGACAGAAGACAAACCAGAAAACACTATTACGATCCCTACATATCTATATAATAGTGTCATTATTGCTTTGCATTGCCTACTTTCTCTTTCCTCGCTCTCTACTGACTGATGGCCAGTTCGGCTGAGGACTTCATGCAATGAGTCCGGCTGCTAATCTTCACTATTATCTTATGGAGCACAATAACAAGGCAAGTTGCCCGTGTAGTAGCTAGCTAGCTATTCCTTCTTATAATAATCCACTTCATATCCGATATATGTCTCTATTAGGATGGAGCACCTATTTCCAGAAGTTTACGTTTCAGTTTATGTTCATTATCAAATATTTTCTTTGACTTCGTCCAATATAGCAATGCCTGAAACAGAAAGTTCCGCACAATGGCTTAATCTAAGTCAACAGTTCGTCTGTTACTGCGACCATGTCTCAGTTGTCTCTGTCTCCTTTTATTCTGTCAGGGGAACCTTTTCAATACCCAAACCGAACCAAACTCATCTCATTCGCAAATCTCAATTAAGGTTTAATGCTTTCCCCTATTTATATTATAGGTAGCATAAAGATACGAACGTATAGATACTTACCTTCGTCTAGGCTAAACATCATGTCTTCTGTTTGCTAAATCAGTTCAATATCTATTTGAATCGTGTTGTATTGTATCCATGTATTGCTTTCTCCACAGGATGCTACACGTGTTTGTGTGCGTCATTGTTCTATTCTTGAATTATAAGATCTGATATTATGTTATTGTAAATACATTTATTAGGATTTTGCATGTCCCACGTCACGTCCCACCCTGTATTCTATACAATTAATAAGTACAATGGTTTGCAATGAAACTATCTATCCAATAATCCAATCCATAATTTATATAGATGAGTGTGAGAATATACCTGTGTAGTTTCTAATTTAATTCACATGCCTACACACATTTCCTTGCTACTCTGTGTTCATTCAAGACATTTTAGTCAGCAGTTATAGAGAGTGAAAGGAAGAAAGCTATGAAAGCGTCTACTATAAAGCTGCTTCTACATAGGAAGTATATATTGTGAAGTCGTATAGTAGGTGTATGAATCCGTATATAGAACGAAACGGTAGTAACTGCTAAGGATTATGTGTCGGTTAAGTTCGTATAGTATTCCTCTGTGATTTTCTTTTTTATGTGGAAGAAAGGTAGCATTTTCCCAGTCGTTGTTTATCATGAAACTCCCAAGGAACCTGTACATTATTCTTGAGATGTTTTGGGAGACAGTTTAATTAACGAGTGTGATTAGAAGTAGAGAAGAGAGACTATGCCTTAGTAGTTCTTAACAAAGCAGTCATTCTACATGAATGTACATTATATAGCTAAATGGATTTCTCGACTACTGCTATATATATACATAGCATCGCATCACATACTTCCTGCCTTTTCTAACAATAAGCTGCATCTGTATCATCCTAGCTCTAGTAAGTAGCCCTGCTCTTTCTTATGTTTTCAGTAAGTAGGGAAGAACCAATAAGAAATCCAAAGCTCACTAGAGTAGGAGATAGGTAAGTTAAATCGTAACCCATTCTCTATAATTTATAGTGGGCCCACATACTAGAATCACCAATGACTAAATGCTTGCTTCACCTTACTTTCCCTACTTTCTCCAAACTCACTCACGGCTATATTAATTACCCTGTTCGTTTGTATTGTATGTAGCTATAGTGGTGCACTTCCATTACAGGACCAATATCTTTTAATTGTAAATTAAAGCCGTTGTGTAGAAGATAGTCTTGATTCTTAATGTAGCTTTCAATTAGGAAATAAAAATAGCGAGCTATTTTAAAGTGTAGTGAAAGTCAACTGTCGAGATGACGGCAATGACACTAAATGTTCTATCTAAGCCTGGAGTGGAAAGCATGTAAATTATATAAGTGTAGTATATGAAATAGTGGGCGAATTTCAGTTAGTTAGCCGCTCGTGACGTATTCATTAGAGTATGAGGAAGTAGAAATTATTGTAGCTTTCACTGCTGGCACTATGCACACTCTACAGCCAGACTCATTTGATTATTATTGACTTAATTCCCGAATGTAAGTTTTCTGCTCTTGATTCGGCACTAATAAATATTCAGAAGAGGAGAGTATGTTTATCTGCCAATCAAATGAACAGTGGTCAATTTTTAATCGTGCTTCGAATTGAGTTTCTCCTCCGTTGAATTGTAGATTAGTGTGTTCCGCACATAGTTTTACTCTGTTTCTTAGCAGGCGTTCGAGTCTGATCGATTAAAAGCGTACGCGGAGAATATACGTAAACTGGTAACTCGAGGTAAGTAAAGTATTAGCTATGTATGTATGTATGGAGCGTAGTTTGCTAGAAAACTTGTCTTATGGGAATGCAAACACATATTGGGGTAATAATATACGATGGGATGGGTTTGATACGCTAGGCCGATTCCCATCTAAAATCCCTTGCGGTAGGTGTATATGGACGTGCTTAAAAGCCAGGTACCTTCTCCTGGAACTCGAGCTGAACTAACTGCCGAGCACCCTTGCATACTAAACTGTCATACTTAGTCATAATCCTGTTACCCATCCTTTCTCTGCAATACTAAATTGCGTACTTACTCCGCTACCGTCTAACTATATACATCCACAACAGTCTCTCTCTCTCTCTCTCTCTCTCTATCTAATATTCCTGGCAATAAGTCAGTTTTCCTATTATTATGACAATGAAGAGATGGCAATCGCTCTGTGTTACCAAATGGCCTTACTCAACTACTAAAACTAATACAAGTGCATCTCACATGTAAAGCTGCGGCTTCAGAGCTACATTTTCCGACATGTTTGTATTTCTGTGTTCATTTCAAGGAACACAATAGTTTCTCTGCTCTTCTGTCGTTTACATTACTGTGAAAATCCTTGAGGAGAAGAAATGCACTCGGAAACCAGAAAATTACACTGCTGGTGATGCATAGATAGATACATCACCCTCATCAGGATCTTTTCAGTCTAGAGCTCTATTATTGCATAGGTGACCGATAGAAAGTCGAGTTAAGAGTTAAGGCAAGTTTTCCATTCTCTCAGTATTCTCCTATGAAGCCAAAGCAGCACGAGTCCCTAAGGACCTCTGACTGAATATACTACATTAGATTCTCTTCTCTATATGCATGTACCATTTGGCTAGTGGCCTTTGCTTACTTGACTTTATTAGAAATAAAGTCTACTCTACATACAGACTTTGCTTTTGTAGGTGATAGCGTATTAAGTGGATCCATATAGCCAAGTAGACACATGGCAGGGCATCGTACATCGCATTAAACTTGCTTATGCAACATATTCTCCTAGTTTAACTCCCAACTTCCTAACCTATCTACATCTTTTAACAGATCCTATTTGACGTCTCTTCCACTATCAATGTACATACATAGAGTAACTGCATCTTTCTATAATCTACTATGCATATGGCGTCTCTCATAGTGCCTACTTTTTCAGCTCTGTTCACTTTAGTAGTCTCTACAGTTCAAGCCCTCCTGTTTTCATAGAGTTTTTGACACGGACGTGTTATCCCATCTATACTCAATTCTCTGGGCTCTACTCATTCAACCTTTATTAGATGAGCAGTATCAACTCGTGCCCGCCCGCCCATGGAAATTCCCCTTATATTTTATACGTAATTTGTAGACACATTTGCATAGCATACGTATTTATATTTATATCGATGTACACTCATTTATTTAGATGCATACCTGCATTTGTAGGTTAATTTCTACACAAATGGCAATGTTATTTCTGAAGGGTTACCTCTTCTTCTTCGTATGCCAAGACAGTCTGACACAGAAATATATGCACCATTATAACTTAGTGCAAAGATTTCTTTACGTTTACTATGATAGATTGAGTAGATTAGCCAATTGTTTTACAAGGTGGGCTAATTTACATGTAAATTATACATTTTACATGTCGTATGCATGTATGATAAGCATGTAACGCTGTAAAAGAATGACAGTCTTAACGGGATTGGGTTTTATTATAGCATAGGTATAATTATTAGTGCAGTATATATTTGTAGATGTAAGATACAATAATAGGGCGTGATATAGTTCGTTTAGTTCCTATACAGGGATTGGGTTTTATTATAGCATAGGTATAATTATTAGTGCAGTATATATTTGTAGATGTAAGATACAATAATAGGGCGTGATATAGTTCGTTTAGTTTCTATACAGGAATGGAATCTTAATCTCATGGAGAAATTCAAGAAAAGCATTGAAGAGAATTGCAAATGGGAATTTATAGGGATCAAAGAAGCATAAAGTGGTTTGAATTCTCAAGTGGGAAGTGTACCTAAGTGAGTACGTCTTAAGCAAGCAGAAGGTCGTGTCGAAGACGGACAGGGCAATAGGAACGGAGCGACAGATCAGAGACAAATTGGGCATCGGATGATGTTTTCCGTGACAAATTCCTGCTTCGCCTTTCCATTCTCTTCTGTTCGTGTCTCTCGTGTCACCTTTTCATTTGCCTGCTCCTGTACTCCCAAGACAATTCCCATCCTAAAGTCCGCACTCTCCGAATAGCTCAAATATCCATACTACTCCAGTTATACGCTTATACTTAACCCCATTTTGTAAATGACTTTGCCTTACTAGCTAGAATATAAAGTACCTTCTATGGCTCCGTGCCTACATTACTCCCTTCCTAATCTTACTTCCGTTTCCACTCTTACAAATAGTCAAGTTATCAAACAGACATACTTACCACCGACACTTTCTCTAAGTAACTACTGACTCTACTAATATTTATCGCACAACAATACTTAGGTATCTGACTTATAATATAAATGCATGCAATTTTAGTGTGTACTTATTATTGCCAGGACCGAAAAGATTAATTTTGCAAAGTGGATATGTAATAGTCGTGCGAGTAAGTACTATTTAATTCCAATATTTTCCTTTCCAGATCCATATTTAGTTCGGTCAGTGAAGGCCACAGAAAATAGTGTATTCGAGGGTTGTTTGTTTGTAGTGGACTCAGACAGGGGTAATTGTAATATTTGTAATTGTAATGACAATCACAGGTATCTACAATTTACTGTCATTCATCAGTAATGATTAGTCTATGTATCCAAAAGTACCAATAAAAAAGAAGTGTATCTTGTGTTCATTGGTATGAAAACTAAAGAGTGTAGCCAAACGTAAGATCTATTTTATAATTGAGAGTAAAATTAGTCAAACCTTAACTAAAAATGGTCTTATTTGTCATTGTTAATCCAAATTCAATCTGGTGAATACTGTGTTAATGGAAACAAACTAAAACGATAATTCGTTTAAATGTCCATTGTAATCTAATTATCCAATATTTAACTATGCAATGATAGCACCTAAAACGTAGCAGGGAGTTATTTGTAAAAGAATCAGATATTAAGTTGAAAATAGTGAAGAGAAAGGGAGAAATGGAGATTGTACCTACGTATGTTTTACCATTGTGTTAATTCAGAGAAAGTAAATAGAAAAGTTTGTTAGGTTTGATAAGGATAAAACAGGTTTAGAAAGTTTTCTTTGATGAATTAGTTTAAGGGATGAATATCTTAAGTATAAAGAGCGAGGAGATCATTGTAGGTGTAAGATGTAGTGGCTGTGTGCCCGTTCCCGTTTCAACTAGTCGAAACGAGACTGGAGACCACATCGGAGTGTAGAAGAGTAGCAGAGGAACTAGAAAACGGAGGCGAGGGAATCTGCTTGTGTATAGGAGTTGAAAATTTGTGTCGCATGATAATGCTAAGTTAAGCAAAGTAGGAAGGAGTTGATTTTAGGCGAAGAAGAGACAGAAGAAGACTTGTCTTAAAAGTAAGTATTCTTGGTGATGTAGTGCGGAATGGATGTAACTAGTGTTAAGAACTTCTATAGAGTAGGAATGGAAGTAGAGAGAGAGAGAGAGAGAGAGAGGAGGAGGGCAGAATTCGTCGTAAGGAAAGTTGTATGCATTATATTAGTATAATGTGTATGTATGTAGTTGGAAGTCGCTGTTCGCTAATACAGTTTTGTGTTGGAGTAAGAAAGTCTATCCAGTACATAAGTGTCTTGTGTAGTGCTGCAATTCGTGTGACTCGAGTGACAGACACATGCATCTGATTACAAGAGTGATCAAGGCTTCTAGCGTCACACAAGGGAATTGCCTGGGACCGAATTTATCGTCTTCTTGAATAATGATTAACTCAACAAAATGATGTACTCATCTGGGAAATAACATTTCTCTTTCGTCTGCCTCTTTCCTATTTATTTTGACTCAATTCCGTCAGCAGAGGCAATAGACGACTCGCCTGCCGCCAGCACCTCATACTTAATACACAGTTCGACCTTATAAACTTATATCGTTCTATCTACGTATCTATCTAGTGCATAGCTAGCTACATATTAGATCTATACATAAATATCTCCCAGTTGAAGTCGCTATTGCTTTGCCATTCGGCAAACACAGCCTTTCACACTTACACAAATGCTCCTAGTAGAATCCTACAGTCAGTAGTCTCTACTGAACTGTCTAAATGCAATACCGTCTTGTCTTGTCTGTAAGGAATTGTACGGAGAGAATGACATGGCTTTGGCAATGACTTGCCTTGGCTTGGCCTGACTGATTGTGAATTGAACTTAACTGAACTTCCTATACCATACTACCAGTCTACTTCCATTCCAATCCCATTCTTCTGAAAATACCTACCCACTCTCATAACATAACTGTAAATTGAGAAAATACTCTCTTTCTCTCTCTGTGTGTACTACTGCTTATTTAGGTAGCTTCTCATTTCCTAAATATAAACTGGATATTACCCGTCTAATTTCCAATCTGCTTTTAATGTCCCTCCCGCTTTCTCGAAATCCAGTTACTATCCCCATATTTACTTATACATCGAGATAAAGGAGACACATTGCTAAACGGAGCTCCCCAACTCACTAGGGTCTATCGCCTCTCTTTATCTAATATTTATCCTGGCTACAGATACATTATTGGAGCTATCAACTCCTATTTGCATTACAGAATACTTTCGAATGGCAACTCCTATTTTCTGAAATAATAAAATGTTTCTAAATTGGCAGTCTCCATCAAATAGTCCTCATTTCAAATTTCAATCTTTCTTTTGCGTATAGAATGGTAGAATTGAAAGAAATTCTAGTTTAATTAACAGATAGGAAATATCATGTGCATGTAGGTAGCTTGTAGCTTATGCTTCCGCTCACAAACCTTCCCTTTCCTACTAAATTAATTGATTTTCAAAGATTTTTCCACTCACTAAAGTTGACTCTGATTATCCAGTAAAAACAAAGGGCGAGCGAGGCAACAGAATCGAAATGTCTATCATAGCCATTTAATTGTGCGAACTGTGCAACTCCAATCTTACTGAATAATTGATAAATACATTCCATTCTAGATCTAATCTGATTCTTTATTATACTTCCCTATCGACTGAGCCCCTGAAACATGCATACATGGTAAATACAGTTTTACTAACATTTACATTTACGTTGCACCATATTGAACAAGTTAGGTAGTTAATTTACTAACTATATATCGTCAATTACACCATTTGAATTTATGTGCACGAAAAAGATTTCAATACTCCAGTCAGCACACAGTGAAAACGGAAATTGTTAGAATCTCATCCTACCGTTCTACCACTAAACATAAAATGCTTAGGTACTCGAATATTTTTCCTCTATAGATCTGATGGTTTGAAGCGTTGCTTTTACATACGTAAGGGTCATTGACTATACTGATTTCTCATAGAGATTAATCTGAAAGGTACCTTATCTGAAACTTTTTTAGTCTCAAGATAAATTACTAGGTACCTACGCTTTTATAGTTTTTGTACTACAGGCTCCAAACGTGCAGTGTAGGAATGGACAATTCTACATTAATTAAATAGTAGGTTCATATATTGATACCTTGTTTTGATAGCTTATCTGTATATAAAATATTCATATCATAAGTATAAAATTATTTTGTATAGATAATAGAGTGAAATAAAACTATGATGTTTCAGCTTATAAAGTATTGAAGTCTATGCATAAAGAGTTTTAGTAGTTAAATTATGAATTAATGGTTCGCTAGTGTCATTTGGTGCTGACGTTATTGGTGTTCGAGAAACGATTTAGTTTGAAAATGAATTGACTGAAAAGGCTTTCCCCTGCAATTTATATGTATTAAAATGTATTTACAAATATAGTAGTAGTGTATCTACTGAGTATGTTTGGCACGCTATTTACGTGTGTATATAAATAGAGATGACACAAGTTGGAGATTGAAAAAGAGAGGAGCGACTGATGAAGCCTTTAGATGTTGAATAGATTTACAGGGGGTTTGTATTTAAACAAGATTGAAGCCAAATGGAGATTGCGTGTTCGTGGTGCAGAGTTCAATTTGGGAAAAATCGGGCCAGAAGTGTTGTTGAGAAAGAGGCGAGCGAGAGAGTCAGATCCTCACATCATATAATGTAAACTAACTACTAACTAACTAACAATAAGTGCAACGTCAGGGCATAATACTGAAGCATTGTGTATAGACACACCTTCATATCTGCACTAGTAACTAAGTATGTTTAATCTACGTGCAGTATAAAATGTGACGAAAAGGAGGCAAATGGCTGGTTGGTGAGGAGTGAGGCTGGAGAATAGGAAAAGGCAGAAGATAGAGAGGAGCTTATAAGGGTGCATAAAACAGAGAAAGACGGGGGGTCGCAAGTTTCGGCCGGATGGAAAGTCAGCAGGAGACTCCACGGACACCCTGCAGTGCCCACCTATGGCCTGTCTCGACCCCTGCTGTTGAGAACTCAATTCAGTTGGGAAAAATATAACGGCTAGAGTGTTACCAAAAGCTCTATTTCAATTCACTATTGCTGAGCACTGAGCCTGGCCTTCTCTCTCTCTCATTATTATATGAGCAGAAAAACTCTCGACGATTCGGAATTATTATCACCGAGGGGGGAACCGCCAAGCAAAACCAAACCAAACGAACCAGTGACGAGACGACGGTTGAGGACGATGATGATAATAATAGCATAACATCGTCTAGCTGTGCAAACCCATTGTCATCCTCATCTACATTTCAAGCAGATAAAAACCGCCACAGAACCCTGCACTTAATACACTATGCTTATTTAATAGGTGTACTACATTTGTATGCAAGTGCACAGATTTCTTAGGCGGACGTCGTCGTGTAGGAAGAATGCACTAGGTCCGTATAGGTACATGGTACGAAACTTGTTATTGAATAAAATTATGTCGGCTCTGTTTTCCAAATAATTAGTTACATTGCCCTATTCCCCAAGTAGAATCCCCCTCGAACATTTAATGTCAATATTCTATTGAGTAGCTGGGATGATTCTCTTAGGCAGTGTCTATGCAAAGAGGGCGTGTAGTATTTTCTGTAGTGTTGAGTGCTGATCATATCTCTTTCTCTCAGCATATGAATTAATTATGTTCTTTTGAAACTGTAGCTCTAAATTTTAGCTTTTCATTGGGGTCTCTTAATTAGTTCTCCTTCGTATATGATTTAATCATAAGTAGTCCTCGATTGAGAGTGACTGAAGCTTTTAATTAATACCTTCTTTAAATTACAGAGAGCTATTATGTAGATTATGTGCACTCGTATGCAGTGCACTGACACAGAAGCACATGATTATCACTTATGTATGCATTAAATTCATCAAACGTTAACTCGTCGTGATTATTTCAAAATCACTGTCCTTTATGTGGCATAGCACAAAAGGTAAATCTGGGGGCTTTGAGCTTAAGTGGCATGCAGCCTTTTGCTGTTTTATGTAACAAAAATTAAGTTTGGAATACTTCCTAATGGACATTATCTCACTAGAGTGCTTTCCATTATAGACGCTTTTTGGTGAAAGCGACATCTAAGCACTTGAGTGGGAATAGATACCTGGCTAGTTGCTAGTTAGTTAGAAAGTAGGGAAAGTGGATTCATTTCTTGTTTTCTTCGCTCTGTTGTGATTCTGTCCGGGAGATATTAACATTAAGTACTTGTAGGAGTCAACGCATCTAATCTAAGACAGTAGAAAATGCAAATAAATACAATTGGGCAGATTTCTAGGTATCAAAGATGTAGTTCTGAGTCCAGTGCATGGGAACTTAGGTACTAACAACGTGCCTAACTATGTAGTCAAGTAGTTCGTAGTAAAGTGACAAAGAATGGAGACGAGGAGGATAGTGTATGGTGAAAAGAGAGTGAGAAGGGCGAGTATGGGATGCCCCAGCAAGTAGTCAACTCTTCTGGTGTGGCTATATTATTTGTATTATTATCCAGATATATAGTAAAATAAAGGCAATGAACGGGAGGGAAATGTAGAAATAGGGAATAATGTTAGTTGAGTTGAAAGTCGGCGACAGCCAGCACAGAAGTAGGAATTTTTCCAGTTGGGTGTGTCTCTTAATTCCGAATTTAGTTGTGGAGAAAAGTTTTTACACTATCAAAGGGAACAAATGAAATTTGGTAAGACGCCTTATCCGGCACTCCTTGTGAAAGTCTTTTTGATTGCAGTGTCGGTCCCAAGGAAAACGAATAATTCCCTAGGCTATGCTAAAAAGTATTAAATCTCGAATTTCATTTCGGCACATTTTTACTACACTGGGTATTTACAACTCTCTCCTTGCATAACTTGAACTTTTTGGATTACTCGAGACTTCATTTGCTACTCTATAGCTTTCACTTTACGCTCGCACTACTCCAATCCTTCTGACTCCCTCTCCTCTTTCTTTCACTCACAGTCAGCTCACTTCTGTAAATACTTACTATTACTACACACGACTACGACTACTACGACTCGAGTCGACTACTACGACGACTGCATGGCATGGCATGGCTCCTTCAGTCTCACACCAGCAGCAGCAACCTCCTCCGCTCTCTGCCACATACACATTCCCTTTTACATTCTTCAAATTACGTGACAGAAAACTTCGAGGCCGGCTCCTTCAACATCTTCTCTGTAATTTCTCTTATTTTCTCTCTCACTTAACTTCTATAACAAAGGGCACTACAAATATGCATCTAACCTTCTCCTCCATCCACCAACAAAATATCCCTCCTTCCCATACCACTCACATTCGCATCTGTAGCTATCTTTACAACTGTAGCAGTCTTGCCGATACTAAAGCGACTCTTGTACCATTACGTTACCTACACTTACCCCAACCATCGAAACAAATAACCCAGAGCTTTTTTATTTCATTGCAATACTATTACCAACCTTTTCCTTGCGGACTATGATGTATCAACTTTCTTTTCTCGACAATTACACATATACATTTCCAGTTGTAATGCAGACACCTACGGCACAACTTATTCTTACAATTCTACTCCTAATATTTCCCATACACAACTTTTTACTATTTCTGCTCTGTATGTATGATATTCATTTTCTTCTAATGCTACTACTGACTTTTGCAGCCCTTTTTTAATGTACAATGCTGGCAGAGAGATACTAGTTTACCTCTTTTCCTTTTACAATCCAACTTCTTCCTTAACTTTCTCTTATTTCAAGCTGACCGCTGAAAGTAAGTAAAAGTTAACTGGCTACCCTTGTACACGAGAAACATAAAAGAATCTTGATGTATAAATGAATATAGAGATGATTGAATGTATCCTACGAACTGTATGCGAACCGATGATCTGAATAATTCAAATCCATACGTTCAGAGATAGCCAATTCAATGCCACTGAAAACTCACTGACTATAAGGAGCCTGGTCTTTGTGCAACATGTGTAGTACTAATAACATAGCTACTGATAAAGAATTACTAAGTATGTACGGGAAGAATCAATATTTCAATTTTATACATGCTATATATGGGACATACTTTTCCTATTATGTAATGCCGATTCCTATTATTAGGATATAGGTGTACCTAAAATGTGATTCTGAACATGATTGTTTTCAGGGTGTTTTTGCAAGTATGATAATTGGTAATTAGTAATTAGGTACATACGCAATTGTGTTATTATACAGTATTATTACACGGTCAACGGTATTGTGGTTATATTAATTAGTTCTTTGTATTGGTTTGTTTATAGTTTGTCTACAGTGTATTGTGTAAGATACAGTTATATATGCATGTTGAGATAAAGTAGATCCATTGATCCATAAGGCTAGAAAATAGCATAATTTTGATGTTCTGTATGAATGGAACTTTGGATGGACGGATGTGTATATATAGGAGTCCATAAAACGTGTATCTTGCGGTTGTTTCCATTCGAATTTTGTTCATATGGTCGATTCATGTGTGTGGGTTCAGTTCTTGGGAGAATTGATGGATCCCTGGCGGAGTTTCATAGTTTGGAATTCAAGCGATAGCAAATGCATGAGATAGAGGATGTACGTAAGTAGCAACGTAGCTATCTGTGCCGAGATGCCTAGCTGCGGAAGATGTAGCATCGGATAGAATAAGTACAGACAGAGAGTTGGCCTGTGCACTAGGAAATAAGCAGCTCTGCTACAAGGAAATACAGACTCGCAAGAATCAATGCCTTCGTATCTTACAGGCGGCCTGGCATTACCAACTTTTCAGTAGCTATTTGCACTGCCTTTCTCTGTATTGATGCACGGGTTTCTTGTACCTAAGGTCGATTCAACTCAAAATGTCTTAGCTAAGTTCAATTCAAATTAGTAGATGCGGTCAATTCAACTATACAGATATCAGACGAGGTATATTCAAATTATTAGATGCGGTCACTTTAAATTAATAGAAGGGGTCAACTCAAATTATTGGATGAGGTCAATCCGAACTAGAATTACTTATCATGTCCATACATTTCATGTTATCTCTTATCATTACTTAGATCAGGTCAATACAATACAAATTACAATGAGTTAGCTCTGGTCGTTCCAAATTAGGAATACATGAGTATTTTAACAAATTCCGTATGGGCTGTGATTCCCCTGGTATGTAAAATCGAAGCGCCTGTGTTTATCTGGCAGCAAGAAGTTCCAGTCGTTTCCTGAGTTCAGTCTGTATGGTAAAAACGGGCTCTTCCGTGGATGTTCTTGAGGTGGTATTCCCCTGGCAATTAAAACCCATTTCAGTGTGCACCGTATTTTCTCTTTGCATCTTGAAATGATAATTCTGGGCAATTTGGGTTCCCTATTAGATTTCAGACCGCTGTTGTCAGCCCGCCTCCTCTCCCAAAAGGCTCTTTCCTCAGTGCTATTTTCTCAATGTGATTAATGCCACTTGTCCCTTGGGACTCCAGACTCCTCTGTCTCTCCTCCACTTTCTTCTCTTCTCCTCCATGTAGGCAAAGTCCTCGTTTCCCTCTGCAAAATATACATAGCCACTCAGCAGATATATCCTCATAGCATGTCATTGCCAACTCAGAAAGAACTCGGCTCAACCTACAGACAGATTAGAGACGGAGCATTTCTTAGTCTTGCCCGCTAAGATCTACACACGAGTAGGTTCCTGTTTCTTGTAATAAAACTACTTTCATTCCTTTCCAATACCAGAATTGAAGGATATGTGCTTAGTTTACATGCACGTGAAAGGTACAGATAGACATACAGGCAGATATAGACATAGCCATTACACACATTCCTACTTATTACTACTAAATATTATTAGGCTATCTAAATACATATATACGTTTGAAATTGCACATCACAAAGTTAAAGATAGCTAAAGGATCCCAAAACCTCTTACTAAGACATGAATGTACACATTGCAGCACACATTATAGTAGTAGTAGTAGTGCCTTAATCTATCACATAGGATTTTATCTACATGCATATAGACATGCTTTTGCTTGCTTTCATGTCTGCATTTACATTTTCTCTATAGTATTTCCTTTATATACACTATACACGTAATAAACTTTATATTATACCTCTATACTTTCAAGAATGACCATCTCAACCCTTTCATTATTGTAGTCTTTTATGCCTAATGTCCAGGGAATCGCCGTACTATATACGGTTGGACACCGTATATAAAATTATGTCAATACTACTATTTCCTATTCATTTAGTTATTTGTAGGTCATAGTCTTCGAATTGAAAAGTCAGTAGGTATTACAGTTGATTCAATTCTGTGGTATTTTGATTGTTTAAGATTTAGGTACCTACATTTACTAATGGGAAATTAAATAGACAAAAAAGAATTCGGTAGTGATATTCAAACGAAGGCATTATATCGTATTAAAATGTCAAAGTTGAAGATAGCTGTGGGAGTTGGCGAATTTACATTGAGATCGTTTGGCGGAATGTTTTATTTGTGTTTACAAAGATAAGTGATGGCTTCTAAATCTTATCGGGAAGAGATGGATGATGTGATAATGATTATTTTGGAGGAGAGTAGTTGAGTTAGTTGGCAAGATCTTTGGAATGCGATGGATTGGATGAGTAAAGTAGAATGGAGTTAGTTGTATAGGATGAGGGAAAGTTGCTCTCCTTTCCCGACCGACTAGCGACTGCCTATCCAAGAGAGACGTATCCAAGTTGCAGTGACGTGGCGGATGTGATGAAGGGTGGAAGACTAGGTTAGGTTATGTTCCACTAGGCTCGGCTACAGCCAGAAGAGTCCTGGAATTGGAAACTCTATAGGGAGTTGGTGGGCATCTTTTTTCCAGAGCACGCCAGGCCACGGTCCCTGGGGATTGGAACTAATCAAGGTTTGTCGTTGTGACAGCCTTTGTGGGACCACCTTTCGCAAAGTGTCACGCAGCCTGGAAAGAATATTAGGACGGTACTTATCCTCTGGGAAATACATGAAGGGTCCTTCCTTCTCGTCCTCGTTCGCTTTCCTTACTTTCTCCTCCTTGATGATCATGGTGCATACAAACTTTCTCCTTTCCACCTTACTAACTTTCCTCTCAGAAACTTATAATAAATTAAACACCTCTTCATAGTTCTAGCTGATAGCTGAAGACTTTCCTCTTCCTCCTCTCCCCCAATTTCTTACACGTACCTACCGACTACCGACTACTTACTTATTACTCTAATGCTTTTGTTTCTCTCATCTTCCTTCACATCCAATAATTCAATTCCCTACATATTATATTATAAAACACAATTTAATTGTATTTGTCTAAAGTGCAGGCCTATCAGTTATACAGTAGTATCCTCTTATCTACCACTCGTGGATGTATGATGTTATAGGTGTTACACATTCCCTAGTTGATTGCTGATGTAGTACAAAGAGTACTTGATGTCCCTTGAAAGTTTTAAAATTGGTAATCTCACTAAGTGTTTTAGGTATTTAATTTTGTAACATGATGTCAGTGTAAGAGTTGATTAAAGAGTAATATCTTGGAAAAAATAAGAATTTCAGGAAAAAATGAAAAAAGATAAAGAATGTGGTTTGGGTACCTACATACTGGTTACTTACGTCAATATATTGTGTCCAAGATGCTAAGAAATGAAATGAACAAACTCGTGGATGGTTGATATCAAATAATTTTTTTTCAGTGCAGTCGGCAGTCAGGGATGTACCATGTACCTCTGCTGTTTCTTGGAATACTAGTAAATCTGTAGATATATAAAGGAAGATGTACAGTAAGTATGTAGTAATATGTGCAGGAGCAACTTGGTTTGTTGACTTGACTCTTGCTGTCGACTTTTCTCCTCCTCGCTCCATTTTCATTTCAAATTTGAACTTTCTCCCTTAAGACACAACTAGATGGAAAATTATAGAAGATACATACAGACTGTATAATATAATCTATAGCATGTGTATGTTATGAGAGGAGTACCTATGAGTGAAGCAATGTTGTGAGCAATGCCCAAAGGCCCAACTCCCAGGAAACTACAACTATGCATATTCAGATAGTTCTGCTCTGTAATATTGTCTGTCTATAAGTTTTCGTCTCACGTATATCTAACACATATTTTGGTGGAGAGCATTTTCCAGGGCATTATTGTGTATAGAGAAATGTAGCGTGGATGCGAGTGGTGTGTCTGAGCTTCAACCCTTTTACGTAATAGGAAAAGGAAGGAACATGCAATGGAATGATAACCTGGTTTGTGTTTTTAATATGATATGGAAAGTTTCTGTCTGTCTGTAGCAATTTTCGAGGTCTTGTTGTTGTAATGTATGAATATGCAATACAGAAGCCGTAGAGCAAGTTATTTGAAACAAACTAATAAGTAGTGGATATTGCGCAAGAAAAAGAGTGGAGAAAAATATCGGCAATGTTTTCTGATGTTTTTGGGAATGGGATGAAATGTGATGGGGAAGATGAGGAGAGGAATAAGAGGCGAGTTGGACAGCAAATCTGAGTATGGAGTGTATAGTTCCGTAGTGTAATGAAGTTTTGTAGGGGTGAAGGAAGACTGGCTCATGACATTTTAATGGTAGTTAAAATGTTGTGTGGAAGTGGATGTATGTATCACGAGGACTGGTATATATATTCTTAGGAAATGGTCTAAATCCGAAGGAGACGGAGAAGAAGAGGGGCTTCTTTGGGGGTAAACATATATTTTCACGGCCGATAAAATTTGGTTTGTTGATATTGAATGTTTCGTGTTGGAACGATCTGTTAGGTATTTCGACACTGGGGTTGGTTGCTACGATTTCTCCAAAGTGTCGTAATCAGGAAGATTCAAAAGGATAAAGTGTACACTGGAAATTTTCCCAGAGCCGAAACTTGGCCATTACAATGTTGGAGAAAACTGCGCTCTCGAGACTCAAGCAGCTCCCAAGAAAGTCATTATTCGATTTCTAAAACTAAAAATGCCTCGAGTAACGCCAACGTAAGAGAGTCCAAAATTCCCGAAAGATTTGCGTTAATTTTCTGCCGTTCTGAGCTCACTGCCCTCCCGAGAATTCGACATCCGAAAGGCCTTCCATAGATAGACAACTTTATTCTCTACTTGCACGACTCCTCCGACCCAAACCAACGAAACCCAACTAAACCAAGTCAAAACCTTCTTACTATACACAAGAAGCTAAGGAAGAAGAACCAAACTAACTTACGTAGCTATTGCCTACTCCAATAATAGAGAATATCCTTGTCAGCTAAACCAGAGCAGGCTAGGGAGACGTAGTGCTCATACTACACTACTCGCCAAGACACTCTCCTTCTTACCCACACACACACGGACATTCATACAGATACATTCTTGCATTATAGCGAATTGCATAGCAGAACTGGAACCGGAGGAGAATGCCATTCCATAACAGATACCTCACTTGTGTACTTCACTGCTAATACATATAATTTACAAGTGCACGAAGTGTGGCACCTATAGCTACTTACAATCCTACCACTTACCAACCAAGTCTGCTTTAGAACTTAAGATTGTTGACTACGACGTATATTGAATCTACTGACTGGTTTACTTCTCAAACTAACTTACCTACTCCGCACTATTCTACAACACAGAGATCTACACGAAGACAGCCCACTTCCAATATCAGGCCCTTCCCAATGCTGACTTTACCTTACTATTGTATGCTCAATCACTTCCGATCCTACTCTTAAGACGCGTTTACATTCTCTTCCGTCCTGCGTTACTATCAACACAAACTAATAATACAACTCTTAGGCACATTCTTTGACACAAAAATCCTCAAAAATTCAAGAAACTCTTCAGATTATTTATTTATGACAGAGATGGTACTCTCTGATTTACTTATTATTGGTAGGTAACTACATAATTTATTAACAATGGCTGTACCGAATGATGTTTTGGTTACAGAAATTGTATTGTTTACAGAAATAACAGTAGGTGCGTCATTCATAATGCAGAGATACCTACATATAATATATAAAATGTGTATCAAGTAGCTGTAGCTGTAGAGTGAAAGTGCATTTAAGATAAAACTGGCAGAGTGACACAGATAGCAAGTCAATCTGAAATTTCTTTTGTAGAAATAGTTGAGATGTGATGGGTTGATGGATAGAAACTATAAATGTGACTTCTAGTGTTGTGTGTTTGAGAGAGTTTCTCAAGTTTTTGTATGACATACATAATATCGCATATCCGAAGAGGTAATAACTATAATAGATGAAATATAGTGCAAGTAGTTGAATCTTAAAATGGAGTAGTGGGTACGATAGTCGTCTGTAAAGTCCATGTTATAGTATCTTGATGTGAGAGAGTCCAGTGGAGTCTAACTTTTCTCTTGGCAAACCATAAACATAACATAAAGTAGGTAAAGCTAAACCAAGGAACTTACTTATGAAGTCACTTGGAAAGTTCTTGATGTCTTCTGCCCAGTCATCATCTGCTTACTTTCTGCTTTTGTAGTTCCTTTTCTTTTTCTCTCTTAGATATGACTACTCTTATCTGTTGACTATAGGAGGACTTATGAGCCATGCTCTGATGATTCTTCTTATGCTAACAAAAACTACAGGACATAAAGTATAGATGACTGACTGAAGAGTTATTTTAACTGTGCAATACTTTTGGTTTAGGTGGGCTTCCCTTTACTACCGACAATAAGCTCGTCTTGGTTCCGTTTACGTTTACTGCTGGACTAAAGGAGGATGAGTAGCCACATATACTAATACCTACGTCCCTCGTCTAGCTATCTCTATCCACTAAAGTGAAGCTATAGGTACAGTCTTAATGCAGACGTTCGAACATGTCTCGTTTTGCTAGAGAAGGAAATCGTAGTGTTATTGATGAAAATCAAGCGAAGTAGGACAACTTGAGAAGACAGGAGTGAGTCACATTCACATTCTGCAACTCCTGTAAATGAAATCGTAATAAAATTGACGTTCAGAGATAAATCGACATCCTGACGACAATTGACGGCAAGATGTTTCACGTTCACTTCACTTCGGTCCGACAGGACAGTTTCCGGGAGTTTTTGGCTCCGTCCTTGACTTTTGTCTCGTTTTCATTCACTCATTGCTCTGTCCAACAGTCCAACCTTCTATCATATTATTCTCTTCACTAGTAAGTAATATATATAAATGTAGCATCAATGTGTGTTTAACAAGATTTACTACTATACGGCAAGGTAGTAGTATAGTATAGGTACTTATGAGTCTCAATGTTTCTTCTGTACCGTGTCTCATGTCTTCATGGCAGGAGTATATAGTAAATGATATAATAGTGTACCAAGTTAGCGCTTCTTATGGTATGACTCTATCTGTAGAAAGTAAAAGAGAAATTGGAAAGAGAGGTCTGAAAGGGGGAATGCGATGTACATAGAAAACAGAAAGTGCCTTTTCCATGTGAGATATCTTTCTAGAGTTTGGAAAGTAAAGAGCTGGACTCTGGACTTAGTAGTGTGGTTAAGAGGGAAACCGCAAGGCTTGACTTGACTTGACTTGGAGTTTAGTTGGACTGCTAGGATGAAGAATCGGGTTAAGTCTCAATGTGATCCGGCGTTGTGAAAACAAACGTTGTTTTTCTAACTAAAGGACTCATGAGCGGGCAAATAAGCTACCTATATCTGTACTCTGTGCATTTTGTGCACAGGCCGACACAATGTCTTTCCACGAGGACTAAAACCAGCTCACTACTGTTGTTAAGATTAAAGAGAGAAGGTGGTAGGAGTAGTCTACCTACCTTTTACATTAAAAACAGTCTTAAGTGCATATTGTATGTAAATAGTTTGCATATTATATCTGACAATGTAATATATGATATAGTATTAAAGTCTCAGCTTTGCTATTGCTATATAGCAGTAGAAATGCATGAGACGTGTAAAACCAGCAGTTTTTATATTGTATGCATTACGTAAGATCTTGTGTGTTCAAGGAAAAAGTCGCAGATTTGAGTAGTGTAGAGTGGATTGCTATACTTTCGTATAAAATCGTAATGTAGGTAGATAGAGATAGGAAGTAGTATAGTCTACGTATGTAATGCTTAGCTAAGTACATTCTTTTGGTGTGCTCTACTTTAGTGTTGTTAGGTAGGAGGTGGGTAGTAGGTAGGCAGTAGGTATTCAGTTACATTGGGAATATGGAAACTGGAAAGTGGAAAGACGGTTTGGAAGTGGAGGCTGAGCTCTGCTCGCAAGGAAAGTGTAAGAGAGAATGCTTTTCTTGTTGGCTGGCAAGAGAGGGTTCCCTCGTGAGTTGATTCCGATGGGACTTCCCAAAGTCCCCGAGCCCATTTAGGAAAAGCGGGAAATGCCTGTAGGGCGCTTATTAAAGCCCTTTTCCCTAGAGATGTATCCATTCTGCAAGAGCCGAATTTAAAACCAGAGGATAGGAGCAAAGAGAATGCTGCCTTTCTCTTCTTCGTCTTCCCGAGCCTCCTGCCTGCCTTTCCCTTTTATAGGACTTTCCTAAAATAAGTTTTCTCTCAAACATCCATATCTCAAGTGCCTCTTCCTTGTTTTGACTTGCATTACCTATCCACTATCTTGCTCCCCATAAAACACCCAAGGAGGTTTGCACCTAATCCGATCTTCGTCGACAGCCTATGCATCTTTTTATTCTGCCATGCCATTCCTTCCTACCAGTGCAGCACACCATAGCAATTGAACACAATTCCTATCTACCTAACACTTTCCTATTATTCCATAATGTGTACACTATACAGACATATCCCTTAATACTTACTTGTATATAGTTTTTATATGTACTTATATAAAGAATAGGAAAGCATTGGATGCCATAATGCTATGTGCCACACACCAGTTCAGTTCACTGACGAACGGACTCTATCTATTTAACTTGGCCAAAACTCCAGCATTGCTCTAGTCTCCAGTTCCTTCACTCACATTCTCATCCGTCTCATCTTTTTGCACAATTTTCTCTACTCCCGTTCCTTGACTCCTTGACTGACTAACTCTGATCTGACTTGTCTTGACTTTCCCGGCTTCTCTTCCTTCCCCCTCTCTCTCTTCCCTTTTCATTTCCGAGCTTGTAAAACTACAATAGAAAATATATATTAAACGCACTGGGTGCATGCATAGAAATGTAAGATGTTGTGCTACAGAAAAGTACAATTATATGCAACACTCACAATATTCTGTAGAATATATATATGTAGGTATGTATATCTATGCGAGTAAATATATATTATAGGTATACTATGCAGTCAAGATGCTCGTATTACTTGAGTTGGGGTTTGGGAGACGAGTTTGGGAATGTTCCATCAAATCTATCCATCTTGCTCTCTATGCTCTATAAATCCTGACTGTCCTTCTATAGTAGTGCACTAAGTTATATAGCGTAGTCATCAAGATGTGCATCTTTGGAGAAAATGCCACTTCGGATCCGGGTCAACCAAACCAACCATAAAATTTAATCCTTTCTTTGGTTTATTTGTTGTTAGAAGATGAGGAGCCGGAACCAGAGATGGCAGAATCCTTCGACAATGACTGTGACCCGGACACCAAACCCTTACTCGATGTTTTTTCTCAGCATCCTTTAGATGATGTTTCACTAGAGGCCAGTCCTTCCACAGGTAAGTAAACAATCCCATCATCATCCATCATTATTCTCTTTCGCTACATTACCTCTCTCATACACCTTACTTTTTCTTGCTCAATTTACCACCAATGTCAATTCCGCAGATTACATTCCACTAAACCAACACGCAACACCAAAACACTATAATAACATATAGGGACCTCAAACGCACTCTAACCTCCACTAACCATTGTATTATATAATAGACTACGAGTATCTGGTCAGAATTAGATTCTGTAAAACTTCCGTTATAAGGCCCTCAATCTTCTCCCTTTTCAATTCTTTACAATTACTTTCATTGCTCCTATACTCCTATATGTAACAAAGACAGAGTACACTGATAATAACCCGATAAGTGTGTGAACACTTACAAGCCATATTATACTCTTGTTCGCATCGATACCGTGGATTGCAGGAATAGTGCATTAAATGGGGGATTAAAATTTACAGTATTTGCATTGGTTAATTTTTGTTAAAAATAATTAACAATAATTAGTATGCAGAAATTGTCTTTTTTGGTACACATTTACCGTCAACGGCCAACACGAAACTATTCCTGTGTTAATTCCAAAATTATTTTTTACTAAGTTTGAATGAATGCAAGGTGTATTAATCAATTGCACACAAACAAAAATTCACAGGTTAATCTGAAGCACTAGCACACATTAATTAGTATTTATTTGTATTCTTGCAATATTTCGTGTCATTTGCCCTTGTAGATATAATTCCTCCATTTAGTAATATTAGATTACGCATTCATAGTTCATGAGCACTGAATAGCTTCATAAATACATCATGCAGTAAAACACGGTGAATTTATTCATTGTGTTCGTAATTCCAGCAAAGTCCTAATATTTATTGGTATAGACTGCATTGTGTGCACATCCACTATCCAGCTACCTTTTAAACCACGCTACATCGAATAACAAATAACTGGTCCAGAGATTAGGTGAAATGATTTAATAAAGGGATTCCCTTAGGAATTTCTGCAACGATCCAATACATCATAACCAATTCCTCATCGTCCATACAGACTGAGATTAGAGCAATATGCTCCCTGTTCTCTTCTGTGAAATGTCTGTAAAGCTCATTGATGAGCAGGGTACACTGGCTAAAAAGCAAAGCTATCCTTGATTTACATTAGGTTAGGGACTCGATAGAATAGGAAAACACTTCCAAAGCTAAAGCTAAATAAGTCTGTAGTCACTAGTCCAAACGTGGTGGGGCATTATACTGTATCTAGAGCAAATAGAAAATCCTCATATGCTTATCATATTTGGAAAGGAGTTACCAAATATCCATAATAATAATGGTGGTAAATATGTTCGTTTTGCATTGAAAAGACATGACGGTAATACAGTTTTTTTGCTGAATAAAACCGTGCATTTGTACTTGACTGACATGCTTTAGGTTCCATACCTACATGCACGTACAACGACTACGGACTACGTATATCGTACATCGCGTTATCGCGTATCGTATCGGTATTCAGTTGTTCAGTATCCTGACATTTACATTTATCGATATATTCTTAAATAAAAATAAGTAATTTTTAATCTGCTTCCGATTAACTATGAAATATATAAATCATGATAAATGTAATTTTATTGGAAACATAATAATTAATGCAAGTTATATTTACAAGGTATATGAGAATGTGCATTTTCTGTTGTGCTAGGCATTGTTCAGATTTTCATAATCCTTAATCCTAGTCTCAATTGTTTTCATTTTATTTTTTTACTCTGTATTTCGAACTCTGATACATAATTAGTGTCCCTTTACAGTAATACGACATAGTAAATAGCAACGTATATACCGAAAAGATTTTTTCAAAACGTCGACAAATTGAATCAGATTTGAGCTATGAGCTAGGGGTACACTTGGTGTGCATTCTTACATTTATGTCTCTCACATGTGTAAACTTTGCCTATATGAAGGCTCTAATTTACTTTTCAGATAGCTGTAATACATTATTATGTATCTGGATTTGTTAGACATGAAATATTGACGGACTACCCGTCTACGCAGATATGAAAAGAAAATAGGAGTTATCCGGGTCGCTAATAATTCCCTATAGTAGTAAATGGGTACGTGTGAATGAGTGGCATAAGGTGCAGGAACTATAAGGTGTTTGTAATATGGTAGGAGAATAAGTAAGTCGTGCAGTTGGATAAAGATGAGGAGGTGAAGGTGGAGGAGTCCAAGTGGAATGGAATGCTTTGGCTTCGTATGTGAAGTAAGTAGGATGGAGATAGAGAGAGAGAGCGAGAGAGCGAGAGAAAGAACGAGATAGAATTCTAGGTGTAAGGAGGAAGTTGTGTTTTGTTGTTATTATGAATGTCAGTGGAATAGTTTGATATAGAGAGATAGTTGAGTTTGATAGTGAAGATGAGAGTGAGGCAAGAAGGGCATGAATGGATTGTATGGGCTGTAGTTCAAGAATAGCGTGGCATGGCATGACTCTGTTCCATTCCTATAGATAGTTCCATGTTCCAGTAAGTTGCAAGTTGGAAGAGTGGCGATTCTCTGGGGATTGTGTACGTGTAAAGGGTCCCCTTAATGGAACTTGAAAGATAGGATTTCCGTGTATTTGCAGCGTATTTTAATTGATTAGATAGACGTCTCATCGTAGCAACTATCTCTGGATCATCCAATTCTCCAGCTCTATTCTCTCCACTATTCCACATCCTATTGCTATTGATCCTTTGTTTTCCATTTTCACTCTGGAGAAGGAGAGGAAGTCGAAGAGAGAGAGAGAGAGTCCGTCTCGTTCACGTCTACTCTACCCGCCCGCCACCATCGTATTCTTCAAATTATATCTATCCAGTCTTTCCAGCAGGAATTAGAAGAGTCAGTCACAGTCACTACTTACTTACTCCACTACAGAATCCACTCAACCTCCTCCCTTACCTTTACTACTTACTAGTATATACAGAGCCTGTACATAAACACACTGAAGCTAAACTAACTAAACCTAAACATTTCTCTCTTTTACTTCACTTTACGTCACTTTACTTCAGTTAGTTAGTTAGTTACTTTAGTCCACCTATTTACAACTTACACATTACCTATGTGAACACTATTAAGCCTCTATTTATATTAAATGCACTGTCTGTATACCAATTCCATTTTATACACTATGACTAGCTATAGAGTTAATAGATAGCGAAATTGAAGGCTAAGGAACAACATAACAGTGTCCGTATTAAAACAGTTTTATAGACTAGGGTGGCTCATGCCAATAGATAAATATACTATTGAATTGAACGTGAGTCTTGCAATGCAATATCCCTACCCCGAATCTTACTACTTACATCTACAGTTTCTTTGTTTACGGTGTCTTATTGTCTCTTCTTGTGCTTCTTCATTGCTCTCTAAATTCACTTGACTACTACCAAACTCCCATTTTACTCGCTGGACTGGATTTACTTTGTCCATTTCAATTGTTTCTCTACAACTTAACTCAAAGTCGGCTCAAGTGCACCATTCACTCACTATCTCTTTGCTCAACTACGCTAATCTAAACCATTGAGTCAGACTATAACCAATTCCTTTTAATGCTCTTACATTCTATTTAAAGAACTAATACACTATATCTAATACCTACCTGTCCATATCACGCAACGTTACATCTGTGGGCTGATGGGCTCTTTTAAAAGGGAATCCTTGTCATTACCACTTGCAACTAAACTATTTTTCCAAGATTGCCAATAAAGCCAGCTTAGAAGCTTAATTTTTGCTGGGAATACAAAATAGCAGTACCTAATTGTAGCAAATAGTAAAGACATGAAGATTTATGCAGAAAAGGCATTCATAAATGTCAAACAAGTTTAAAATCACATCTGTGATGCCTACTTAATTTTCGGAGAAAAATTGTGATGAGAAGGCTGAAGAGAATTCATAGCAAAAAGCAGGATAATGAAAAGAGAAGGAATGTGGTGGGAAGTAATTAAAAGTTAACTGCTGCGTATAAGCAGAGTAATATTTTGTAAGATGTCGCCTGTTAATTGAGTGGAAGAATGTAGTACCATGAATTCAATTAGGAAGTTGTTTCTTCAGTGTTTTGGAAGAGAATGGGACATTTGTCATCGAAAAATAATATATTTAGCAGTAATAGCTATGTTGGTGGTTATATTATGCATTCTGAGTACGTGTGGGCTACTTACAATAGGAAAACCACAGCAGAGCACAGCTGTCAATACGCTCTGAAAATGGGTACAACAAATAATGTATAGAGATCTACTCTGCTGATGTTGGTTTGTATTTCTACTCAGTTTGTTCCTGATTGTAGTTGTGAACAAAAAGTTTAAAGTTGTTTTGGGTATATTTTCTTTGTTTTCTAAATACATAAAGATGTTGATTGAGTTGATGTGGAGCAAAACGATAAGAAAGGATTGAATTGCTGGTTTGCAAGTTGTGTAGGAGTGGATTGTGATAACATCCGTTGGAGGCAAACTAATGCACACACACTAATAGTATTGAATGGTATTTAAAGAGGATATTCTAAGAAAAATCATGAGAATGAAAACATCAAACCGACGGGAGGAGGTGATCGTGTGCTTTACAAGTTTTGAAAAACTCGTGCGGTGAGCACCTGGGTTGAGTTTCTAACCAAAACATGCAATTTTCTTCAGGAAAAAAGTACAAATCAGGAAAATATTGGAGAGAAAGAGGTGGAACACCTAAATTTTAGAGTTTTGTATCTCTATTGTATTGTGTCTGTGGAAGTATGTAATTGTCAAGGCAGTTTGTTCTGTGAATACTTCTGGTTAACCATTCAACAGCGTTTATTTCTTCCCTGAGTCCATAAGAAAGACGTATTAAATAAGTAGTATTCATTGTATTCCTATATATCCTAAATCCTTTGCTCAAAATAAGGGGAATTAGATCTGTGCATCTTATCTGCTTGCCTTTTCCTAAATATTTTAGTGCATATAAGTAAACTACTTACTACTACTACCTTGTTTCTATAATAAGTGGAGAGAAGACACCAAAAGCTCTTGTGTTCTGCCTCCTTTGTTTCCACTTATTGTTAGTATAGTTAAACTCTGTCTTTCTATTATTTCTCTAAACGAGGGCTCCATTTATTTCCCGGACACTTCCTCTACTTTGCTTCCCTATTTAAGGTTTTTGTCCTCAAAAGGCTAGTTCACAGAACCACATTCGTTTCCCTCTCAGATTTACTCCTGCCTAATAGCCTTCAATACTATTCTAATCTGGCACTTATCTTTTTTCCCTGTTTTATTCACAAATTCAAAGGATAAAGAATTGAAAAACACTTATAGTTAAGCTTTCATGTATTAGCGTCACATTGTGCATCGCTAAAGTAAAGATTGACAAGTCTCTTCAGCTTCAGCTTATTATCTGCTACTACACATAACTTGCCGTTATAGTAAACTCTTCTGTTGTAGGTATATTTCTGTTTTTACATATTTTACAGAGTTTAAATTGAGGTTTGTCAATGCTCTACCTTCCCAAGATAATAAAAAAACGTTTCTTTGATACTTATTCACTTTGCCGGTCGTTGGATAAACGTAGGGGAGTTCTCTTATCCATCCGTTTGTATATCGTCATCACAAATCAATAATCTTTTGCTTCTTAGCTTATCATGTTTACGACCCTTTCTTCACGGCATTTTTTATTCATGATTTTCCTGTCCGTCCGTCGTCGGCTCCACAAATCCAACAATAGCTACTACTCATTATATTATTATACATGGAAGTAGTAACTTTAGATTATTCTCTCCCTATATTTACCTCTATGCCTTTGCCAATGTGGACATTTATTCTCAACATTTAATATACCCAAACATTAAATAAGTAGGATCTTAATATATAGATAAGTATAATATAAGATCGGTATACTTAAATAAGATTTAATGTGCAAGTGTAGCTCAAGATATGATACATTTGTTAATACCCGAAATAATTCTGTATAATACGATATATGGCTACTTATAAAATATTGTAGGCAACTTAGTTTATTAATATTCCATCATTCATTGATCGCAAGTAGGTGTCTGTCTCAGAAGATAAATCGTATATTGAATCGAGTTAAAATAAATCTACTAAAAATATTCATGCTGTTATAAAGTTCATGCATGTGAGATTTCAATAGACGAAGATGGACAGACACTTTCCGAAGCTAGGTATTAGCTTGTACAACAATCTCTCAGCACATCTTCTCAATGTATTTTGTCTAACTTGCGTAAATAAGTATGAGCATCCTCCTTTGTTTGTCCGTAGAAATTGTCCCACAGTAAAGTCAATTTATAGAAGCTCACACACAGCACAGCTTTTAAATTTTAGTATATTTATGTAGGGAAAACGCTTGCCTTCGATGTGATCATGTCTATTGAATTTTTATGGAATGGAAACGTCGTGACTGATCCAAAGGATCGAATCAGTGATTCGACAAGGCTAATTACATCCGCAATTTCATCCTATCATGATATTGATGTGCGTACTTCCTTACAAATCGATAGCAGTCAGCTACTATTAAATTCTAGCTAACGCTTCTCATCAAACACCTTTCTTGTTTTTCTCCCCAATTTCTTTGGCTACTCTAATGTAAATTCACACTACATTGCATTTGTCAAGCTTCTCAAAGAAAAAATTACGATCCCAACGTGCAATATATTAATGTAGCAGACTTTTGTAGTTGCATAAGCAGTCAAAACACAGGTAGTGCGAATTTGAACGCTTTTAGTCTGTTGTCAAAACCAAAAGTGCTAGTACTTGAATGACTTGTTTTTGGTGTTAGTGCACACACTCAAAGTTTCACCATTCATCTCAAATACCGTTGCTGTTGTCACCATCATCGGCAGAGAAAAAAGTCTTGCTGACATTTTCTGCATGGTTCCTTTGTATAGCCAGTCTGCATAAGTTATATCTATTACAATGAAAAATAGTATGGACTATGGGCAGTCTGTCAACTGATCAATCGAACACTTTACAATTTCGCACAAGTTGAATGGCAATTTTTTATGCAGTCAGCATAAACTTGCTTAAATTTTTGCATTCATTATTATCCTATAATAGTATAAGTATAATCATTTGACTGAAGATTTAAAATTCCTTAACATAGATGTCCTCTTACTGTTTTCTTTCCAACAAAGTTGCAGATTATAACTGAATTCTAAAGGTACGTTAACGTTCAGAAAATATAAATTTGAATTTTATCTATAAGGACGCCTTACATGAAGGAATTAATAGAAAGTACCCAAGTGAATTTAGACATAAAGGATCACTTGCTGTGTTGTTGATGGGCCTATGTTTGTCACTTGAATAAAGCGATACAATACAATACAATACTGTGTAAGATGTGCATTGGGTTAGATGTATTTTACATTCGAAGCAAGTGTACTTACACAGAAAGGAATACCTAGATCCTTTGGAGAAGATCGGTTCTATTATTAACAAGATTAAAGTGAGAATAATAGAAATGAGACTATAATGAGGATTCTAGTACTAAAGAATAAAAATTAAATGGTGATGCAAATGCGAAAGGAGAAAGATGAAACAAAAAACTGAGGTGAGTTTAATGTACATTAGTAATAATAAGATGATTGATTTGGGTTTAGGTGGATGAGACGCTAACTACAGCCCTATCTCTGCATCTGATTAGAATGCAATGCTAATGCTGATTGTGAGTGAGTAATATTTTACAGAGAGGTAACTAATTGTCCGCTCTATCTGTAGAACTACAGGTAACTGTCTGAATTGCTTTATTACAATCACAAAAGTAAAATGAAAGGCAGATTTATTAGTTTTTTGTTCGGAGTAGACTTTGATTGTGAATGTCATTTCGTTGGTTTGGCACGAGAAAAAAATATCTCGCTCGGCTCTTTCTTGTGAAATGAAATGCGAAGCATTTAAAAAGAGGTATTTGTGACCTAATAGGTCTTTGGCGGATGTCAATCACAGGCTCCTTATCTGATGAATTAACTATCACACCTGTCGCACGCATTTCGTGATGTGATATCGTGAACAAGAACAAAATTCTCACCAAGCACTGAATCATCTTAAATTCATGCTTACCAAGTAGTTAGTGAGTATAGCGACAGTGAGACCTGTAAGATATAAGTATTCAACCAATTACATGCACACAATTACAAACAACTGAGTACAGATAAAGCTATCAGGTACCTTTACATTTTATAACATTTATTTTATGTGTACGTGTATATTAGTGTGTTCTTGTTAAATTAACAATTTGTAGGTGATACATTTTTAAAGATAAGCATCTCTATGTAACTTGTGTAGAGAATGATACGTCCTTGATTGGTTTTACTGATTCGGAGCACTACATTACTAAATGATAATGTTGGTAAGATACCTAAGTAAAATGTATTTATTTCTAAGCATTCATAAACTAAGGATAATCAGATAGTAAACATGGAGAGAGAGGAATAAATTCAGAATGAAAAACACAATATACTTGGATAGTTTTGTTTGATAATGGCTAACATCTTGTTCGGAGCAGATTTCCACATCCCACCTTTACTTAATTCCATTTCTTCCCTCCCACCCTTCATATCTACAGATCTTTGGCTGAAGATACTATTAAAAAGTGGGGTACTGTTAGTGGCCGCATTTTTTCCAAGTATCCCTCTAATGCTTATACTTATATTTAATGGGTTTTCTCACTTTGAGTGGGTATAGATAAGTTAGAGCTTAGCTAAGACTAAGAGTGCCTAAATTGTAATGATACATAATAATATGAAATGAATATTATTTCTCTGGTCCCCGAGGGCAAAAGTGAGTCTTGCTTTGCTTACTTGTTTTATTGTCTTTAACTGCATTCAGAGATTATCACTCAATTGAGATGCTTTTCTTCGGCGGTTGTAGCAGTTGATCATTGATTTGAGTGAGCTGACTTCTTAACAGTATCTCAGTAATGATAACGATACTAATCTATTCGTGTGCTAGCTGAGCACAGTCTTTGTAGTGCCTATAGTGGTAAATAGCTGAATACAAAGGTTACTATTATAAATTATAATGAAGGTTACATATATGCACTATAAAATATTGTGCTCTTCATCGACTCTATGCATAGATAGGATGGATGTAGTCAAGTGGCATGAAGGAGTATGGAAGTACCTATTCATATTATGTACTCACATTCAGTTAAAGGTGCTCTTTGGCTTAAAAGGCCGTTGTAAAAGGGCTTTGCTCCGCCAGTCAATTCCTTCTCCGCTGTTTTTATTGAGGACTCCATTGTCTCTCTCTTAAAGGTCTTTTATTATATTTTCTAAATCTCGATGGTCTTATTGACATTTTATGATGCGGCAGAAGATAGCATTACGAGGATCCCATTAAAAGCAAAGTGGGTCCTGGAGTCCACTTTCCTTTTGGATAAATCTCGATTTTAACACTTTTATACGCGTCAAGGAGGGAGCTCAGAAGATTTTCTGGGGATTTCCGTACCACTCCATTTCCTCTCCCATGACTCTCATGGTTTCATGGATGGACCATTTTCCATACATTACAATTAGATGATTCCCTTACAAACTTGCGACGCAACACACAAGACCACACCAAGCCAACTCAACCAGACAAGTCAACCGCAATACTGTTGTCGCCTCCCTGTATTGCCATCCTCTCTCTCTCTCCTCGATCCCTCTCTTACTCTCTATCTCTGAGTCGAGCTGGAGCAGGAGATATGCTAAATCTTCTTTTCACTCTATATTATCACCACATAATATATGCTCCTATTTACCTATACTTCTATCATCCTCCTCCCTATATATTTGGCTGTATAACTGTAAAATAGATTGAACACATGCAATAAAATCTTGCTCAACTAATGCTAGTCATACTCTTTGCATGTTTATTGTTCGTAGGCTCCTACTCTTTGTAGACTACTTAACATTTCTTAAATTAATAACTTTCTACATTCAAAAACACTAAAAAGTTTAATTTACAAACGTTTGATCACTATAGCTGTAATTTCGGCTGTACTCAATAATTAATCTTGATGCGTGTACCTATACTATTTTTAACTTTCTATGATGATGTTAGAATACAGAGATAGTAAATATAGCTACCACATTATGATGCTCATTATAAATAATATTTTAAGATCCAGAAGTTCTTAGTTTACTTATAGTAAGTAGATATAATATTGTAGACAATGGAAGTGCTACATGCATTTACAATTAGAAGCCATGCGTCTATTTCAGCTAGCCATAATATCTTCTTGGTTTTGAGTTCAATAACACCGAGATAAATTAATGAGTCCCTGAGAAATGTAAAGGAGCAATTATAATTAACTGTATGTGCCGAAATGATACTCTACGGAGATGGAATGTGATGCTTCGGCACCTCTCAAGAGACGTCAGTCGGTTCTGTAGGCGTGCTCGACAGAAATATTTTATGCAAAGACTGTTCGCAAAATAACAACAATGGAGACGGATCAGATTTTACGATCAGATCTCAATAATATACATCTGCCGAGTCGTCAGACACCACGGCCATTTCCCCAAGTCTTTTCCTATTTGAACAAGGAAAGAGGATCCCAAGTTAACTATGCAGAAAGATAAGAGTTAGATTAGAAAAGGAAGGAGGAAAGACTTTTGATGAGTGCTCGTTGTCGTTAGCAAGTTGTGAAAATAAAAGCCGATGTAGCAAACCATAACACTTACAATCATCCCTTTTATATCGTAACTTTTATGATGTCATAACGATTTTCATCAACGACGACTCTTGCATGCTTCTGGCTTTAATTTAAATTAGGTTATTTACGAGCTTTCATATTCCAACTTTTCTGTCGTGTCGTGTTCTTCTAGAAAATCACTATCCTCTCTTACTTACCATGTAATATTTCCATGTTTACGTTTAAATCCATATCTTTCTCAATTCATTCAACTCTGCTCAACAATCAAGCTCAGTCTTGTTGCTTTTGTTTTCCTACATCTATATAAATACAGAAAGCAACAGTAGTAGCTCAAATAATAAGAGATGCCCCAGGCTCATGTCCTGACTCGAGTAGCTTTATTAACACTATTCTTCACTTTTTACGTTATGTGACGACAAGAATCTCTCCATCAACTTTCTATGCTTTTCATTTTCAGTTCTTCTCAGTACTGGAGCATGGATGTAGTAAGCTTTCATTTTTATGAATATTATCATGTCCGGTTTCCGCCTCTATTTCCACACAAAAACGACATGAAACGAATTATGTGGCCTGGCAATGGGGCGGGACGCCCGTTAGTTTACAGTTGTAAGATTTTATAGCAGCTCTGTCGGCTACACTATAAACAGCACTACGATTTTAAGGTTTCGTCTGTCTTTCACCCTCAAATAAGTATCGTATTCCAGTAGTGTTCTCAATATTTCTGTAAATAGTATACCTAGCTATACATATAGGGATCTGTGTATGTATGAACAGACATATAGCGATATATTCTTCAACATCACTAAAAAATGAAGATACTAATGAGTACAAATAATACGGCATAATATGCTTACCCTTGTGATGTGTGCTTTTAAATGTAGGGCACCTTATGTCATAAGAATGCTGTTCCTTTAGCTTTAAGATAAGTTCATTAAATGAGACAAGTAGAACCAAGTTGAATAAATATTACTATTACCTTTAAAGATCTTCATTTCCTTGCAGTTCGTATGTTCTACAATTTGGAGGTGTGAACTGCTCGCCTTCTTCGTGCCGAGTGGGTAGAAAGAAATGAAAAGGTTTTATGTGTGTACCTACGCATGTACCTATTTGAGTAAATGGGCTTTTAACACAACTTTTCATGTAAAATACTACTGATGCAACATGTGCGTGGCAAGCTAATCAGAAATTAAGAAAATTAGATTAATTCGTCAAGAAGATTAATAATAGTACAGGAATACACGAACAACAGATGTGATACATCTTAATTTTATTTATCTCCAACACCACAGCATGCATAGCATAGTAAAGTAACGCAATGAGACTTTATATTGTAAAGTTTCACATAGTAGTACATTAGTGAGCCAAACATAGTTTCAATGTGTATAAAAAATTTAGAGCACTGTTTTTTTTATTTATGATGAACTGTGTGATGAAAATTATTAGAATACACATCTGTTAGTGTGTAAACCAATGAGTAATGAGTTGATGAATTTTAAAACAGGGAGGGGAGGAGAGGAGTAAGATACATTTTAATAACCCTCTTGTTTAAGATGGCATTCATTTACAATTGAGGAGTTTCGTACACACTAAAATGTCAATATCGATGTTTTTCTAACATTGACTAACCGAAACCCCCTGGTATCTGCATTAAAAAGCAGTAAATGTATTTTACATTAGTAGAAAATATAACTAAAAGTATTTTAATAATACCAATAATATTTAATCCAGTTCAATATACTAACTTTCGGGACCTATTGACCTATCAAGTAAGGTTTAATAGTAATTACTATTAATAGTACTACTAGTATTAATACTCCATACTCCATCCTGTGAAAACGATCTATGCGGTTAATCTATACCGTATAATATAATATTATCTCGAAATACTATTTTGTATGTCATACCAAAGTTCGATCTCAGAAATATCAGTAGGTATATAGGTATTCTAGTGATTCTTTTCTGTCGAGTGACGAGATTAAAATTAGAAAGAGTGATTAGCATAAGGATTAGCATAGCACGAAAGCTTGTAGTTAATATTCCAGAATGTGTTGTAAGTTGAGAATTAATTATGATAACGTTGCCTCTGCCTGCGAAAACTGCCTGATGCGGTTGACCAATTTGTTGATCATGTTGAGCAGTTTGAGTTTGGATTCTTAAAGCTGATGATTTAATCTGATTTTAAAGAAAATTCAATAATAAACTACTGGAACGGGTAAAAGTAAGCAGAAGAAAGTGTATAGCCCATTGTACCTTTTTACTATTTATGTAGATGGCAAATAATGAAAATGTAAACGTTGCTACTATTTCCGCAATTTCATTCAGTTCATTAATGCCTTTCTTCGTATACATATTATAAAGTAAATAGCACTATTGCATACATTATTCTTTATGCTGATTTTATTATAAGAATTTTTCTAGGTATATACAGATAGGTAGTAGATTTATAAACGAACGCCAACTTGCTATGATACGTGTCTATGCAAAACATTGGACTTCATAGATTAGTAGGTATATTAAATGGTAGTTGAGTACGTGTGTGTAGATGTGTCTTGGGTTGGTAGGCTTAAACTCGACTGCATACTACTTACTTAGTAGGTAGTTTTATTATTATCATAGACTGTAGTAAGTATAGCTAAGTAAGTGACTAAAATCTAACGTCCACAGGAGAGCATTTCTAATGTGGACTGTATGACTGGGATGGAAAGCTGGAGGTGTTACAACACCTGGGACAGAAACACAAATCATCTTGATTACCATTTCACCTGGCATGGCATGATCACTGTCTTTCATTTCGTACATCTGAATCGCTTTAATGTGTTTTGTCATTATATACACATTTGGCTATAGATAGAGAGTTGGAATGACGAGGAGGGAGACAGCCAGGGAGACTACAGAGGAGATGGACTACCAAGTCACTGACTCCCTCCAACGAATTACTTTATTAAACCTTCGTCCATTGTACACATACAGAATAAACACCTTGCATAACCCATACATATCTTGTACTACACTTCTCTGTACAAATACTAGAAGGGTAAATATTATTTGGAATTGCTTGTATGGAGGTCTGCATCGGTTATTATTTATTGTAGTGGGGCTTGAGCAATTGGTTACTGTTTTATATGTACCGAGATATTAGTCGACATATGAATAGGCAGAATTTACTAGGATACTTATATTTTATTAAGGTTGTTTGGAACAATTAGTTTGTTTTTAATGCATGTTAGGTGTGGGAATTGCATTTTAATTCATATTACCGTATGAATTGATGAAACCACAGAGTGGGACAAAATCCAAAGGTGAGAAGGCCTGCAAAGAAGGTATAAAGAAAGAGTTGAGCAATTACTCGCATCACATATCACTCCACTTCACTCATTCAGACTCCCTATTGTACCTAAGCATTTATTATTGTAATTTTGTTGTGAGTAGTCGTGAAAACAAGGACCGAGCCATACGAAGCCGGCAATACAAGTGTATTTATTTGTAGCATTAAACATCTTACGTATATGCATGTTTGTTTGTTTGTTTGTATTGCTTATAGATGTTGTGAGGATAAGTTGCAAAGATTAGTCTGAGCACACGAAGTGAACCCATCCAGTTCTATTGTATTGGCTGATGGTCACGTGTATTTGGTTCCTATTCATCTCCAGTCGGTTGTGAAAATATATTTGATGTGATTGTTGTGGCTGTGGCTGTTTGACTGAGCATTTTGGTAACATAGCACAAGCTTAGGCAGAGCCAGAGATAAGCGTAGGCGACTCCCACACCATTTCATATCAAATGATGGATTCATGTCTCTTTCACATTTCTTTTTCTTTTTTGTGTCTCAAATGGAGATTCCCTGCAGATCAGACAATTGAGATGTCTCACACCGGGAGACGGCAGAGGGTCCAGCCCTACTCGATAATACTTACCTACTACATACATACACACATACTATGTATGTATGTATGCCCTCCATTTACACAAGTCAACCCTGCTCAGCGTCACATCGCACAATCACAACAGTCACAGAGGAATATACCTACTTCCTTTCCGTCGTATTCATCTCCTTCTTTAAGCAAGATCATTTTCCCCAGTTTACTCTGAGCATTTATATATTATCTTCATCTTCGTTCCGTGATTTTATTCATGCATTCTGCTGTGTATCGTATGTATGTGCAGTATTTTTCTGAAGTAATTTTAAATTCGTACTTACCTATGATGTAAGTATGCTCATTACATGCTAGAACATTCCTAGTTCGTCAAATTATTGAATATTCACTTTGTAATCACTTCAACCCAAAAGAGGAATCATTTCCGATTGGGTTTGCTCATTTTGAGTGCCAAATGTATCGATAGAATCACTGACCTTGATTTACAATTTTGTCATGTAATCTTGTAACTACAGACACTTCAAAGCAAACGATTTTTTATAACTGTCATGTAGAAGACTCCAAATGACATGCAAATCCATTTGTCAAATATTTTCCCCACACTACTGCATAATTGTATTGCGAATGATGGTAATATAAAACACATGGACAAAAAACGAACGGCAAGCCGTAACAGTAGTAAGCTCGCCCTAAAAGGTTACCCTGTATACAAGACTTGGAAACCGTGTACAGAAAACTAAAATCTTTAATTAATTGAATTATT
>JABASI010000354.1:0-41699 GCA_019776505.1 Tomocerus nigrus
AGCCGACGACCAGTCTGGCTACCTGAGATAATCCTTTTGGGTTTCAATTCTGAGAATTTGGCTGTCTGGTTGTACAGGGAGATACAATACAATGAATGTACAATGTAATGATACGACTACAACAAGCACAGTGCTTACTGCTTACCGATAAGGTACCTAGGCACCTTAAAGAAAGGCAAGTACCTATATGCTATGCATTCTCTCATTGTACATTCACCACTCAATCATACGTACCTACCCAACTACCTACTACCTAAGTATAGCATGCTGCCAGCGTACACCTTGAATGGCATAGGCTTTATTTGGGTTAATAGTCAGCGGTGTTAGATACACAAAATAGTTCTTCTCCCCCTGTACAGAAATTTTATACCTGAGCTCATAAGGAGATTAACTCAGGTAGCTAGACTGAGCGTCTCTTGGACATCGCGGACGCATGCATATTGATTTTACAAATTGTTGTATTGGATAGTGGTGCCAATGAAAGTATCCACATGCTAAGTTCCCTTGTGCTCCCAGCCAGGTACCGGATGTACTTATGTACATTTGTTTACTAGCTAGGTAAGCAGGATTATAATGTTATGGTTCCTATTCGGCCAATAAGTATGCAATTAGAGTAATCTTCATAGGGATATGCATTATGCATCATTATTTACTTATTTGCATACATGCACGGCATGTAGCAAAGTAGAAGAAGACGAACTTGTAGTAAGGATTGATGATTTATGTGAATCACTTCTACTAAACAATTTTTAAACTTAATACTTTGCATAAAACAACGTTGTGTACATAGACATAATTCTGTTTACATAGAGCAATAAATGAATTCAAGAAGGGAGTAAAACAATATTGGCAATCTGTATGTACGTAAATATAAGCACAGGAAGGAACAATGTCATTGTCAACTTTATAAAAGTTGTTTATTGTTTGCTTTGCCATTTTACGTACATGCGTCCATTAACGTTAGCGTACATTATTACTTTGTGCATGGCATTCTAAGAATGGCAAAGGCTCTATATGTAGATGTAGATACACTAAGCCATATTCATTTCGAATTCTGAAAACTTCTTTTCCTACTCTAGCATCTGCTGCTTGTTTTTATTGCATGTGCCGGATGCAACCCAAATGAACCCATTTCTGGTTTTTGCATGTGGCACTGGCTTCTATTCTGCGTTTACCCATCACAACCCTTTCCTCATAGGGAATGACGACAAAAGACTTACTTAAGTAGGTACCTCACTTAATCTAATATCTGCAGTAAGTGCCCAACTGTCTACATCGTCTACCTATCTGCAGGTTACTCTTCTAACAAGTACAAAATTCGCATATTGTTTTTCAACCTTACAATTAACCTGATGCAAAACCCACAACACGAGCTTAACTTACTATTTATTTATTTTATGTGATCAAAGGAAACCATTAGATTCTTTTGTTTTCATCTCTATTGAAATTGCAGCCTTACATAACTGAAATATGGATATTATGGCGAATTTCTCATAATAATCATCTTGTATTATTGTCATTGTTAATGTAAATAATATGGTTATAAAAGTAGTGATTTCGTCTTAAGCATCATAATAACCTTTCGTCAATAATACTTTGCTTATAAGTAAAATGAGATAAGGGTCAAGGGTTATTTATGAAATGCAATGTTGCTTGGAAATTCTGTCCTGATATTGATACTTAATAGTATTCAAGGCTTGTTATCATGCTGAGGTGTTTTTGCATCCCACATTTATTTTTGACAGAAGGATTCGGATGATCTTTTGGTTTTACAAAGCTTATAAAAGTAATCTAATCAATTTTGTGTCAATGATTGATTCATTCCATTTGTTTACCTTCATAAGTCCACTTTAGAATTTGATTGAGTTAATATACAATCCGTGTTACTGAATTCCTGTTAATAGAAGTAGTCAAATACAGACGTGGTACATAAATTGCATCACAGCACATTATTCTTGATCTATAAAATGGATATTTATAGTGCAGGATGAGGTTAAATTAACATTTCCATGAATCATAATTATCTTAATCGTATTTTCATTATCAATTTGGTTTAATGCAACAGTCTCAGATTAGTGTGTTTAAAACAGTACGCAATATCCACATCCAGTCTCTATGTTTTTAGGCTTCATTTTGAATTATTTATTGGGTACGTTTTTGTGAAGTAAGTAGTGATAAGATTACAATAATGCTTACGAGTTCAAATCTGATTGTGTGTTAAAATAATGTTTTGAAATGTGAATTTAGCAGCCAATATAGTTACATAGAACTTTAATGAGTTATTATACCCAACCATAAACATCAGATAATAATTTGCGATCGTGTACATTTATCCAGACGGATAACAAATATCTTGCTTGCTACTACATAGTTGTTTATTTGTATTATACATGAACTTACGTAAAGATGTAGGTATCTTTGTTCAGATATAGGAATGAGAGAATCTGAATAACATGGTCTACCTTGAGTCTACTGGATTGTTATCTTGTTAAGCTTAATTACTTTCATATAACACCTACTTCATTAATATCCCAATCCTTGTAATTGAATTTATTAACTACCTACGTAAGGTCACCCTCAGATCCTATGTTTACATTGACACAGTAGTAGTGGGCCCATAACTTAGAGAGTACACTCATACGTTTATATCTGCGTAAATTTTTATCTGCATGGAAGTTCCATGCAAACTGAAAGCCGGAGATATGGAACTTATGTGTTAATTTAATTTGAGACGACACTAATAATAATTATTATTACCTGTATGAAATAATTAAAAATTAAAGTCATTAACTGAGTTTTCCTTTTTTACTCTATGGAGAAAGGTTTTGTCATTTGTAATAATTCGGTGAATTTGGTTAACATGATACTGCTGCGTTCTTATAATAGATATCTATCATATCATCACTTCTCATAAATATGGCAACAAGTGAGTACGTTCATGTATTCCTCTCGGACGTGATTATATAGATATTATAAATAAAATACGCCACACTAAAGACCACACCTTTAACACTAACTTTTAAACACTTAGCATTGTAAAACAAACGATGCGTATTTAGTACTTATACTACATATTTGTATAGCAAATAGTTGCTTATTACAATAATATTATAGATTATTCCTGATCCTCATGTCTGGACTGCAGGAAAATGTACATACTTGTAATTGTAAGGACATTATGAATCCAGAATATAGATATATATACATAACATGCGGCTGTCATCTATTAGAGGATAGTATTATAGTATTTAGAATAGTAATAGCAAATAATAAATAAATAATGACATCAGATTTACATAACCACCTTAGAACATGCAGCATCACACACAGACAGAGACAGAGACAGAACTACATATTATACGAACATCAACAACAGACAGGAACACAACAGTGCTAACTTTTGCACACGTTCCTCATAATGCTAGCTAAATAGTACAATAGACAACAAGATAACAGACACTATTAGCTATAGTTAACATCAAAGGCAACATTGAAAATTGAACTAGACCTGCACCTCGTGCATATACTGAGGGGATACATACATTAGATGCCCATACAAAAACGATATCGAAGCACTTTACCTGCTTCCATGTTCATTTTACTGGAAGAGTTAAAATGAATATGTACGTTGAGTGCAAGAAGGTTGGAACAACTTTAGAAAAGTTGTCAGATATGATACGAGAGGCTATATGCGATAAGTAAATATGTAAGTATTAGGATTATAAACCTCTTCTCTAAAATTCGTTACTATATAGTTACTACTACTACCTATGTATGTACATTCTGATCATTATTAGCAATCAAATACACACTTGTATTTACACATCCCTTTGTCTAAGAACCTTTGTGCTATGATGAGTAACTATAATAGTATAACTCAAACGTAGATCCTTTGACTTCATGACAAGAGACCATGACCATACTATTATTAATCCTTATACCTAACTATATACAACACTTGGAAGCTAAAATAAATGCATCACTTTAACGAATACTACTTAGAGAACGTTAACAAGTGCAAAAAATCTAACAATGAGTGAAAAGTTAAAAAATGTCGAAATTTTTTCTCTTATTCTAATATTATTACTTTTAATATTACGTTCTTAGTAGGTAGGTACTTAAAATGTAAGCTATATGTTCCTAATTGTAACCGCCATTGTATCATCATCTACTAGTTCTTGTGCCAAACTGCTTCAAACTAGTAATCTATGTTACAGTAGAAAATGCTCTAAAACGAGACGACATTCTTACGGAATAACCAAATGCACTTCAGAATTTAGAAAGATGAGAAACGAAAATGCGGGTTAACTGTGTTTATTTAAATGTAATAATAAATCTTAATGCTGGATTAGTACATGAGTGTATTGAGCATTGCTGTAAATAACCCATTTTTCATAGAGAAGGTGCAATTTTCGCTAATATTTACCGGGTATGTAGAAGATTTCTTTGGATCTTACTTGGGATCGCAATGGGCATAGTGAGCATTGTTCTGCACTAATTTTCTTGTGGACACAAAGGTATATACTAATATCTACAGCTCAATTACTTTTAATTGCTAGCCAATTATAGGCATTAGCAAATGTATTTTGCAGTGGAAAATGTAGTATCTTGTGTAGGATAAGTACCTAACGTAATTTTGCACAGACATGCAATGTAGTTAAATAGTTATAAAGTACCATAAACTAAGTCTATTTGTTAAGAGTGGATAAGATAACTTTGTGCTAATTCAATATACTACTCTAAGTTGTTTATCTTGAGACAGTTTGGACTGTTTTTGTCTGTCTAGTCAATGGTTTACTAGTGTAGGAGCAACAAAGATTGGACATAATATCATAAGGATATATTAGTATCAGTGCAGAAGAGTGCAGATATGTGCAGAATCGCACAAATCCTGCATACATTGATTATGATCACACAAACTGGTTGTATACAAAGTTTCTATTCCTTGACTACCTATGTATTCCAGCTCTCTAGTTCTTCTGGACTGGTCCAGTCAACAAAATCATGCAGTCGACCACGCCACGACTCGCAGAGATAAGGATATTATTCTGAAAAGAATGTAAAGTAAATGTATGCAGTGGTGTGTTTGGTAAATAGTAAATGTAAATGGAGTAGCAGCGAGTTGCTTTGCTAGTGACTAATGCAAGTTCCTATACATTCAGTCAGATCTATGCACTACATTTATAATAACTTAACTATAGGTCGAAAATCCAAATAACATAATACACGAGCTATATATTTTTATGTTCTGTTCGTTGAAGCAAAGAGTTACTTGCTCTTTCTTTCCATCTTTTTAGCAGAGGCAGAGCCAACTACTTAGATTCACGCTCGCTTTATTCACATGGTAAAAAAAGAGCCGTAATTTTTATAAGCTGACAGTCTACATTAAAAGAGTTACTTTTGATTACTATTAGTATATATGGCGATATATGTGTGGAAGACTGTTGCAGACCGTGGAGAGTAATAGTTTCTCCGATAAAACAGGTCTGGTTTAAGGTCCATTATCTACTTATACCTACTAAAGTCTATAGACTTATTATTACTATCTTATTGTAATTACTGTACATAAGAGCAAGTCCAGTGATCGGTACATTGCATGATTCAGTCTAGTACTTACTTAGAACTTACCTACTTACAATTAAACCTATTCTATCTAGGTACTTTTCGAAAAGCCACCACCCAGAAGATGTACATTTACGTACAGGTACGTATTGTAGGTAGCTAGGAATATCTTGTTTGCCTTATTATCACTACTTCACCTTAAATAGACTCTTTCACCAAACCACTAACTACATACTATCTCTTCCTTTCTATGCATCACCTAAGGAAATAAAAATCAAGATTGACTCGTACGCTCTTGACTCTTAAGAGTACGTTCATGTGAATCTCTACATATATCCTCCATAATGCTATATATATGTACACAAGAGGGCAACAATAATATTATTAATATATCCTACAAAGTCTTGCATTTTTCATGTTTTGTTAAAACTTTTGTTCTAGTGAAGCTTCAACTCAACTTTAACACTACTCTCGTTTCACTGATTGCACCAAAATATTAATAGCATTGTGACAAGGGCAAGTGCTTAATTATACTCTGTCAGTAAACGCATCGTGATTTCCAGTTTCTATTAAGATGTAGTTGGGATGAAAGCTTTTATTTATATAGGAATAGTATAGCGCACCAGATATACATAATTAAGATCATTGCATATGTATTCGCACAGTAATAGCAATGTTGATGTTTCTTACATCACCAGCAATAATAGTGAAACTGAAATGATGATTCTTCATGGTAAATGGTTACATTACAATTACTACAATGCATGCATCTTAATTACTATGTAGAATGATATGCACAAGTTCATCGTTAAAGACACTGTAATAATAAGTAACTAATACAGAAGATGTTTGCGTGTGTGAAAGAAAACACAATTAGTATCGAGGTACCTTTAAGCTTTAAATGTAAATAAATGTTAGTGCTTAAATCAAGTAATGACTAATGACTTGTAGTTGTAATTGGTTAATAAGTATGTATAATATAGCTTACATGGAAATTAACGCTTATAAGTTCTCATAGTGAATGATTGATGGATGGGGTATCGAAAACTAAACTGAACTAGCTCTGCGCATAAAACTAAAAATTAGGTACCTACCGCTGATAGAAAGTTTCAAAATGCCTGTACAAAGTTTTAGTCAAATTAGTAAATCCTAATATGCATAAAAATCTCGTGTAGGTTAGTTATACATACCTGGGTAGTAACTTATATAAAACTTTGTTGCCAACAAGTAACAGTATACCTCAATTGTTGTCTTATCGGTTTTGAAAGAGATTTTGGTTAATGACTATAGGCTAGACGCATCCGTTACCGAATGATTTGCTTACAACATACCAGTTACATGTCGCATTTGTTAAGTTAAAAGTGTAGCCCAGGTGCAAAGCTGTATTTACTATTTACTAGTAAAATGTACGTATACTATAGTGCATATAGCGAATAATATGGGCTATGGTTCACAATGTATAATCTGCTATATACAGTAATAAGTAGATGGTAAGTACGTATTCTAAGCTTTGCCGATTTAAACATAAGTGTTTAGGATGAAAAAGCATCTTTTGTTGTATACATACGTTTTGCACATGCGAATAGTTGTTCCTCAAGTTCTTTTATATAACTTTTAATGGCAGTGTGTTCAAGTGGCTTGTCTGACACTGATGTTATGAAAAGGAGGAAAGAAAAACTTTAGTTGGTGGCTCATTGTTGAATAATATGTGGAGTGGTTCTATCTAACTTTTATCCGACTGCTCTCTTGTCTCAACTCAACATAAAAACTTTGGCTATTGTATCAGTGTGTCGTGTCTGGCTAGAATTTTGTTCAGGTATAACTGAACTTACTATTGCAATTTATATTCTTTGTTCTATACAAACTTCATAGTAAATAGGAGTCTACAGAAGGCTATATTTAGGTATAATATGCTACTTTACCGTATAATATACTTACTACTAACTATAATTACTATCTATATACTCCTCTCTTTGCGTAGCATGCAATTTAATTATAAAAGATACTTACAGCTTAGGAGGGACTCAGAATGTTATTGCATATTATTATAAGTTATAAGTAGTACGCAATAAAGTGCTCCTATCTACTTATTATTATACACTATGAGTGTCGTTACCTTATACTCATCCTCTTATTGCACATTAAGTGAGTTTGAAGTATGAGGAGACTGTTAATGTAAGTACGTAGTTTGTAATTGATGTACACCCATCTTTCTTGGTTTAATCTCAAACTATATCCATCTACTACTAAACTGCTAAGTATATGTTATGTATGCATTAACTTATATACCTAGTATATAGTATGCTAGTAGTAGTTACCTACATTTACTACGTTGAAACTCGGCACATCTATTTTATAACGCTGTTGCTGCCGGAATTTATTGCTGGAAAACCTTTATCAACTCTTGTGATTGTTGTAGCTATGTCGGTGACGCGGTTTGCATTATGCTTATGTTTATGCTTGATAAACTATTTCGTTGTATAGCTACAATATTTGTAGATAGAACTCTACAGCATTTTTCTTCATATGTGTCTACTACAAATTCAATTATCTGCATACGTTAAGGATATTATCATTAAGGAGTATTGTTTATACGCAGTAATTATGATTTGGAGGACTATAATAAAAGTATAGCTTGTATATATAGTTGTATAGGTAGGTATTTGTAACAACAATGATACGTCTTTCTTGGTTACAATTAGCATACTAAGCACTCCATATACGTCTACTACTACTTTATATTATGCATTCAGAGTGGGAAAAATCAAGGGAATTCTGTTTAGTATGAAGAATGAACTATCTAATCTAATTTGTATTCATTCTAACAATTCGAAGCGCAGTAGTAACACAATTGTGAATGAAGAGAGGACGCGACAGGACGACGGTTTGACTGTGGCTTTGATTATGATACGATGTGATGATACACCATTACAAAACCGTATATGAGTAGTATATACAGATAAAGGGTTGTGTTGTGTCTCTGTGTGGCTACACACATCATAGTAGAAATGACCATGCATTTATTACATCATCCCTTCTTACGCGCAGTACACACTTACCGAATTACCATATTTACTTTGATGGTAGGTATATTTTAGGTACATAAGCAATTCTATTGAATTAATTAGAGTATTTAAAATTGTGGTAGTAATCTTATATGCATGTACATGTATGTATATGGAAGTAAATAGTTAGTTCCTTAAGTGTACTACCAATCAATACGGTTAGCGGTTTTCTTAACTAATAAATCCACTCTTGTGCAGAATAATAGTATAAGGATGCATCACAATCTACTGAATACCTGTTGCGTTCTGTCTATTTACCTCTTATATATTTTGTATGCGCTATTTGTATAAATTGTATATAAATGCGAGGAGACCCACACAGCCAGATTTTATGTGACTGAATTAATATTTACACACCCCAAGCACAAGTGTGAACACTTCTGTAGTGTTGTATTCTATAGTATACTATATAACTTTATCTGGAGTACGACCAAACTAAACTAAACTGAAGGACATGAACATTTTGAAAGCGTATTATACCAGTTTGTGAACATGCATCTGCTGTGCGTCTTAAAGTTTGCTTACATGTTATGCAAATGCTTTCATCATTTTTAGCACTTAGTTGTTCTGGGATTTTATTTGTTTCTAAAAGTAGTACTATACTAGGTCACTCAATTGCGATGTGAGCTCGTGTGTTGTACTGACAGCTACTTTGAAGATTCTCCTTAAACCATCACAGAAATTCCTCATATGGCAAGTTCGTAATTGTAATTAGTCACGGAGATGCGAAAAACGAAATTGCCATACACTACCTACAGCGACTATAATGCATATAATGTAATAAACAGAGCAAAACAGATGAGTTTCATTTTTCTGCAACAGCATCAATATATAGCGTCACAAGAAAAGTGCACTTCTTTTTTCTACCCCTTCATTATTTGTAACAGTAAGCAGTATGAAGACGGAAGTTTCATTTCCCAGTATTCCATATGCAATTTGTAATTGAATAGTTGAAAATGCGCTACGTAACGTAAACGTAACTAACAATGCACATTCAGCCATTATTATAAGTGAGTATTCGGAAGTTACATCTACTATGATACGTCGTCAATAATGAAAATAATTATGAGAAACTGGTTTAATAGGCCACTTAACAACAAAAGATGGGCATTTTATGCACACGTTTAGAAAAGAAAGTTGCAATTCTGAATCTGCAATAGAATTAGTATAATAGTAGAACCGAATATCGATTACTTAAATATGTGCAAATGACTCTAACTAAATTGCTAGCTAAAAAAGATGTTGTGTAATTGAAAAATGCATTTTTCTCATCTTAATGAGATATTTCTTAAGAAAATGGGTGGAGAACTGCAATTTAGTTATGTAGATATTGGCATTCGTATGAATGACCGGAGAAAATGCAATGCAATGAAGAATATAAAGATTTACGAGCGATCCCAATGGATTATTAGCTGCAAACAATTCGCCTTTGCAAAACAGTTTGTTTTGAGCGTAATATTATATTACATTCATCAAATGCAATTTGCAATCAACCATTCTTCAGATCCTTTTCTGCTACCTGTTTAATAATGCATTTTATCTGCTGCATATGAAAGCAAGTTGCATTTTCAAAGGTTGTGCTGGCTCTGATTGTGGTGGACACATTGTGGTTTTGACTTGCGACAGGCTGCACTGCACATAGCACAATGTTATGCACAACTACGTCATTTCATTATAGCCGATAGCATTTTACCTTGCAGAGATTAACTAAATATATTTTATGTCCCATCAAAAGAAAATAGAGCCAGGTTCTATGTTCGATTGGATCTGTGCAAGATACAGATACCAGTTTTGTGGGCACTCTATACTAATGCTTTATTTTGCAACGAGTACATCCTACTTCATTAAAAAGTGGACTGGTAGCTAGACACTTACCTAGACAGCATCCTTATGATTGCGAACACACTACACCGTACACATGCAGCTGCTCATTTGAATATCATAGCTCCTTGCTCTTTAAGTAATTATAACGTGTCAGTGTGTCAAACGCTAGAAGATAATCTACTCAGCTGCGTATAGTACGAACGAACCGAAAATCTTATAGTAAGATCATCTTTGCTTCTGTCTACCTTTTGTTGTTTTTTTCTGAGAGATTTGTGAACCTTCTGTTACTGTCGTATCTGATAAGAAGGTGTAACTGTGTGCTAGTAGTAGTGGTATCTAATAATCTGTAATTCTTTCATACAGAGATGTTTATAGTAGACTATAGTTTTGTGGTAAGTTGTGATGTGAGTGCTTTGGCATTTGATCAGACAGAACTTGGTACAAGAGCTTGATATGAGATATACATTTCTTTTAATACCTTTGTATTACATTGTGCTAGAACACTTTAGATATTTTAAATCGCCCTGCCCACCCCTGAGGGCTCTTTTATTGATACCACTACTCCAACCGCGCGTCGATACTCAATTTGCAGATAAATACGCCTTTTACAGGCGGGACTTGACCAAACCTAGCCAGGTATCATCATTAGCATATTGTCATTATATAAAGTTCAGGATTTAATCTCATATGTGCTTGCTTTCGTATCGCAAACACTCCAGTAGGTATCACCGATTCTTTAAAGTATATGTTACTTACTTTACATGTATAACTATTCTAGTACAGCAAAACATCTTCTAGATTAAAATGCCGTTGCTGTTCAGCCAGAGCCTCTTTCATCTTTAAGATATACCTGCGGAGTTTAATATTATTATAACATTGATTTCTAATAAGAGTATAACAAGTATTTGAAAGCTGTATGGCGAATTTTCGAATACTGCATGGCATGGCTATACAAAGAACCTAGAATAAAATATACGTGAAGTATATATACGTACGTGAAGAGTATTATTTTTGTTAGTGCTCGTAGCAACAAAATTACTTTAATTCAGTTCGTAAATGAAATGTATGGGAAATTAAATCATGTCTTTATTGCTGCAAATTATTCAATTAGCACTTAGCACCACCATTTTTATTAGAAATGCGCTTCTGACTCCTGATTACTCCTTGCCCAAATGAATTCCTAAACTTCATACAGATATATTTATACAACATGTTAGTGGTGTGTTCGTAGTTCGTAGTGTTAATTATTTATTTTATGATTATTGGTTATGTAAGTATGATGTTTGTAACATTTGAGTTTGACTTTGTTGTAAGAAATCGGTTGATGTATGTACATACAAAATATTGCATCTTTAAAGTTTTAATACGTATCCTTATCAAAACTATCTACAAAGATGCATTTATCTATGAATTCAAAAGCTAGTTTCGTTTTTTAATGCTTTATTTTTCATGTTTAGACCATTTTTAAATTTTTAGCTGCTTATTGATTAAAAGGATTAACTGAATTCAGCAAAATAGAAACGTGATACACAGTATTATGTACCTACTGTAGTCCACAGTTTGTAAAAGTACCTGCATTTAGAAACGGTCGTTGTCTGTTAATTATTACCTTCATGTTTCTCTTCTGTTTATGGCGTTTCTTATCACATATTGGTTCTAAAGTAACATTATTATTACAAAATTTAATTGTTTAGTTATAAAACAGACGCATTTCAGGAGCCATAAATAAGTGCGGTATACAGAGTTCAAAAACCGGGCAGGCATTTGATATCAATGATGATAACCCTGTATTGGTTTGAAGCAGTTTCAGTCAGAGTTTACTGCAGTGTCAGACAGACTGCATTAAGCACTCAAATGCAGTATCATTTCATGCGTGCCATATACAATAGGTAGTTTTTCATATTCTCATTCAGTAACTCAAGCAAGAACAAGGCAAATCTTGGATAACAACTCTACAGCTGATAATAGTAGTGTAGTATTCCATTTTATTTCCTTTATCTTTTACTTTTAACGTTTAAACATAAGATGATAATGCACAATGCACATCTCACATCCTCATTCACCAACATCAATATATTGTGTAGCCGTTTTACACGGAGAGAGGAAAGGAATAATTTTGTTTCCATTTTTGTCTCAAGTTTCGTTGCATACACTCACTATACACACACACAGACACACGTAATAACGATTTTATTTATGTGCAAAACGAACGCAATGTACTCAGGAAGTGTACATTGTTCATTGCTGTATGGATTATGGATTATGAACTTTACTATTTTACAGATTTTGTTCCTCTATATTATTTACATTATATAGATGGACAAAAGCACTTTAAAATTCGAATCCCGTAGCTTATGACGATAATGATGATGACTCCTCTGACTATTATAATTACTCTGCTCTTTTTGGGAATAAAGTTTCAGGTCCTGGAGTTTTTGGTCTGCAAAAGCAATATCGAGAAGTATGTAGAAATATTGCTAATTTTTGTCTCTGATTAATGACTGGGAGATCAGTTTCTTTGATAAATAAACCTGTCTCCTAACTAGAGGCAAAAAGTAGCAATATTCCAACGTGCTTCCCTGTGAAAATATGCCGGCTTTCCATCAATATCAATACTATTGTCTGTGCAGGTCAAAAATTCCAGGGACTGAAACTTTCTTCCCAAAAAATGGATGAGCTCATTAGCTTGCGGTTCATTCATTTCTTTTGTAAATACGTACATATTATAGGATAGGTAAAGACCTTCAGTAACGACGATGCGATGCGATCAGTTAATCAAGTGCTAATACTTTGCTGTAACATAGAATCGCATCAGTCATAATGTTGTTATTATAATGTGCATTCTTACAAGATCATAATAATGTAATACTTAGGTAATCCAATCCTGTTAACAAGATCATGCAAAAGAAGTGGAGAAGACGCCTGTATAAGGATGAAGAACAAAGAAGAGATCAGAAACCATGGTAGATGATTGAAGCATGATGAAATGAATGATAGAGGAATGTGTAGTTGGGAAGTGTTGATTAGTCAGAGAGGGAGATGGCATGGTGTGTAGTTTATCGAGTGTCACATCGTGTGAGAAATTGAACGACGCGCCTTGAGCGCGAATTCGTAAGAGCACACGGAGAGGAGAGCAGAAGGCAGAGAATGAGCCGGCTCTGCTACTCGGCAAAATGGAAAGTAAATACGAAGGAAATAGTTCCATTCCATTCAAATCGCTATATAGTAGGTTGATGTGAATGTGGATTTTGTGGATGATACAGATACAGATACATACTACATACATACGGCGTTGCATATTATTGCATAGGTACATAAATTCAAGTAGTACACGGAGGAGCTACAGACAAAGATGAGGATTGAACGTAGTAAAGTAGCGTAGTACTACTTTGATTTGGGTAGGTATGGCCATTGTGAGAAGGAGCCATGTAGAAGAAGAGTAGACTCGCCGTGTAGGGTAAATGTATGGCAGGCTGTTGCGTTTAGGTATGGTTTCGGCCATGCATGCATGCGATGGAATATCCAATGCACACGAACTCATGCGCATCGTTTTTTGCGCTCTTGTCCTATCCTCGATTTGGTTTTCTTTTCTTGGGAAAGACAGCCGGTCAAGTAACTGCGTTGAAGAACGAGACGGCAGCATTGCTTCACCACAAGCCGAGCCTTTCTTTCGTTCCTCCGTACTCCGTGCGTTCGTTTTGTTGCTAGTGAGTGACTAGTGTATAAAGGCAAGAAGGAGTGATAGTGATAAGTGTCTTTAATTTCATGCATCGCATTAAATATATTCTAACTATAATACATTTCTCTGTGAGATCATGTGCTAATTTCAGAGTTTTTAAAGTTCATCATTATCAAAATAGTCAACTATGACAAGTTTGCGAAATAAAGGATTGGACTCCATAAAGTCAAAAGGAATACGTGATTATCTCATGAGGTAAATGCAATTTATGTATAATTAATTACCTTTTGTTATTGTGTACCATTGTCATTATGTTTGTGTAGCCGACAATAATAGCCTAATAATTTCCTTAATTAAACTCGCTTATATATTATGATCAGATGTTCCTTTTTTCTAGTCCTACGGAATTGCGACTTATCTTAATCTTAAGAAGGCCATGTTATTATTCATTATTAGAACAAGCGCAACATTTCAACTTTTCACATGGTCAATAAATCTGGACACAATTTTTAATGCCCAAAGACATTAAAGGATTAATGCTGACGAAAATAATGCAAGCAAAAGTGTTCTGCAAATGTTCACATCTACCTGCAAGCAAGTTCTAATTCGTCATTCTTGCTGTGAGTAGGATTCCAATATTTCAATTTACATATTCACTTTCGGAAATTACAGTCTCAGAAATGCCCAATGTATCCTTGATTTGATATGACAATAGTTGATAGTTTCTATCGGTTTATAAAAGAACGAATGGGGAAACAAAATATCGCAGTCGCAGTGAAGTGCGTTATTCCTAAATTCTTGCAATGATTGTGTATGTAGAACATTTTTTGCATGACTGATTTTTTTTTTAAAAAATGACAAATGTTCAAAAGCCGCGGATTGGAAATTGCCAAATGAGATTAAACCCCTTTTTATGACCAAACACACAGTTTCGCCACCCGAAAGCAAGTCGCTTGACGGCTACGAACTGTTTTCTTAGCTTTGTCATTTGTGTAACAAGTTACCAAATGTATTGTCAGTGATTAACTTTTTGACTTCCCAATTTAAATGATTGTTTACCATTTCAGAATATAATGTAATTAGTAACAAATCTCAATCGTGTTAGAGTTTTTCACTATCAAATGTTGACCAATAATATCAAATCGAGCATTAGAGGTTGTAAACTTAAAGCTAATATTATAGCTATGAAAGTTATGGCGCTTTATAATAGAAGAGAGTAGTTTATAGTGTTTAGACTTCTTTTTAGAGTTTTTAACTTTTTACTGTCACCTATCTGACAGTGCCAGTTATTTTTCTAAATCTAATCCTAGACATAGCTATGAATGGGATAACCACTTTTCGCATTTCGGCTGCCTTCTCTATGGTTTTCCGTATTTATTTTCATTTACATGCATGGTTTTAAAGTTTACCTTCTTTCCATAATTCATGGAAAACTACGAATTTACGTACGCTTACTGTTTGGCACATTTAAGCCAAAAACAATTTTACTTGATTTTGGTTTTAATTTTAAACCATTTGTAAAATGCGGAGTTAGTGGTTTAATTACATTTCAAGACAAGACAATGGGATTGAATGATTTTGCGATTGATGTGTAACGCATAGTCCGCACGATGAGTCCGCAGTAGTTGAGCACTTGAGCAGTAATTGATTTTTAAATGTTTTTGTTGTAACAGTTTCATAGTTTGTTCAAGATCAATTTTGTAAAACTGATGTATAATATTCATTTTTACTTTGTTATTATGCTATTAATATCAGTAAAAAAGTCGGTACTTATGTAGAATAGAAGTGGAACATAACATATGGTTAAGATTTAGTTTAGTCTACTTCTTGTGCAGAGTAGAGTGCAGTGCATGAGCAGTTTTAGGCATAAATAGTCTGAAATTGAACCGAGATTTATTGTTCGCATTTCCAATAACAGACTTTTGTAAAAATCATTCAATCTTATTCCTCATCTCATCATACAATCGTATGAATTAATGTAATATCGTTTAGTATTTGTCTGTTACTCAGTTTGGTTTATTTATATGATAGGTGTACACTGTACAGATTACAGATACCAGGTATAAATAATGATGGTTAGCTTATGATATTTTATATGTATGCAAGTACGTTCAGTTGTTGTTTCATACCTTCCTTCGTGTATAGAAAAAGAAGTACCTATAGGAAAGTAAGTAAAGTAGCAGCAGAGAGTAGCAGCAGTATTACTGTATTACGGTATGTTGTCAGTGGTGGTCTATGTAATGAACATCAGTATCTCTGTGAAAATATCCATGTGTTTAGGTATGTATGTATGTAAAGCTAAATGTGAAATGTAATATAAGTATAAGTATACACATGGATTTGAATATAGCCTTTGCTTTTGCACTTTTGCTAAGAGATAAGCTGTAGACATTCATATTATAGTGATAGAATAGTGGTGGATTAATCTTCGGCGTTTGATCATACTCTTCATATAGGCTTACACACTCTTCACATCACAACTCTCAACCGAGTGAGAATTTGAATGTTGACTCTCTGACTCAGTCTATTAGAGCTAAAGCTTAGCGAAGTATATCTACTCAACTGATTTGCAAGAGAGCGTGTTATTGTAGAGCATATAATACACTATTGCGCATCTATTCAGTGGTTCTTACTTCCCTACTTTGCTTTGTTTGGCAAGTATTTTCTACTTCAGAATCCTCAAGAGTTTTGTAGTGTCTATAAATTATATGTTCAAGTAAATGAATCCTGAAATAAGAAACTGATCTTAAATTCCCATTGGGATGGAATCGGCAGAAAATAACGTAGGTATTTACAATTTAGAGGAAATTGTTTATTTTCCTATTGTTGGGGTTTGTGCAGTGTAGTAACACAATAAGAGTGAAATGGGGAAGTAGAAATCCATGCTGCCTTGCCTTAACACATCAACTTGTAGAATAAGTAGTATTATAGACTATAGAAGTAACCTTTATGTTACAGACAACTGATTCAAGTGGGTAAGCCACCTGAGATTTAATTTGTTAGGTTTTAGTGTGGTTGAAAGTTTAATACAAACATTCACTTTGACTTTGTTGACGTAGTATGAAATTATATAGGTCTTTCCGTTTTCATTATGTGGGACTGTGGGACCATCAAGTTGGCGATTTGATAATCTTGTATTTAGTTAAATTAGTCGCTGGCTGTGATTTTGTGGTTTAGTTTCGTGTGTATTAGTACGTACGTACCAAACTTAGCCTTAGCCATGCCATACATTACAGTAATACATATACAAATACTACATGTTTAGTGTTATGATTGCTGTCTGTTCTGTGGGTTTATATGTTATGTAAATTGTGCTTCGTAACCATATTTATTTTCAAGCAGATGTGTAAAAGTATATACCTTCATAGATAGAGGTCTTTTGTGGAACTTATTACTGGAATCTCTCTTGGTGTTTGTGAGGTAGGTAGACATTTTACTACACGAAATACGCAGTGATTTAGCACATGAAAATGTGCCTGTGTATAGTGTATGTATGTTCCGTTTGGCAATAGAATAGGATGAAAGTATGAAAATGAAATGAAGCATGAATGAGGAGTTTAATAATTGAGTCAAGTGCTTTTGCCTTTTGCATTTTTCACTTGATAGATAGATATCTCAGCTAAACTGGAGCAAGTGACATTGAGTTGAATTTATTTATATTAAATATTTTGTATGATACTGATTGTATTGCAATGTAAACTTCGATTTTTAATCAGCACAGCACTTGTGCTTATGTTCTGCTCTATTCTAACTGAACAAGCGAAGGAGTTAAAGTTCACATTTAATTCTAATAATATTATGCGGATAATTTTAACTGTTTATTACGTGTTGTATTGCATGATGGGGTAGCTAATAAAAATACGTGAAGGCAAATGGCAAATAAGCATAAATTCTATGCATATCTATTTGTATAATGTATAACTCCTCCAATATGTCTTATCTTATATATAGGTAGGACTCGAAAAGTGAATAGTTGAAGCAGAGTAAAATTGATTCATGCAAAACCATATTACTATTATTCTACATCGATATTATACTCACCTATATGGTATCGATATGACACCTAAGTCAAGTCACACAAGTGTGTAATTTTTTTAGTGTATATTTTATATTTCTGTTTGTAATGTTTGCATTAGCGCATTAGCACCGGCTTTGCATGGCCAGTGGGATCACAAGAAGCCACAAACAATCGTACGACCAAAATTACAAATTACTGCCACAGTGTAGTATAATTTTCTTCGCATATTTTTTTGCAGTTGATGTATATCAGTTTTCTTTGTGCATTTTACTTAATATCAATTGTATTGTATCATTGTGCGGATAACAAGTATAAGCATAAATGTTTCTTGTGCACCGTGTGATTGTGCGATAGAACAGTTCCGACAAAATATAGGTTCAAGCATTTTCTTCTAAGTGATAAATAGCTGTTAGTTTAGGTTCATAGTGTCATTATAGTCATTAAAATTGTGTATTTGAACATTTTACATGGATAGGTGAACTTCCCACTTGTGGGGTTCTTAGAAGAACGAAGAACGTGGTTGTGCTGCAGTCAGTGATGTCAATGGATGTCTCATTTATCTCATTGTGAGGAAAATCCCATAATTAATTTGGATATATGTAATTGCATAGCTAGGTTAATATTACTAATGGGCTGTGTGGGATTTGTGGTTCCGCTGTTTTTACATGCAACTAAATGTTAAAACGTTGTGTTGCATTATGGATACTCTCTCATGGTACTGTTGTCTTTTGGAATTATTATTGTACATCATTATCATTATACTTTGCTGGTACACTACTCTATTTTACATTAGTATGCATTACTAGGATGAGCATTAAACTACCTGGCAAGCTCCTCACTACTGGTCCTCACTAACTACTCCTTATCTCATGGTGCCGGAGCATTTTTCCTTGTACTTGTGATGGTGTGCTATATTATGATTATCGCTATACATATTATGTATGTGTGTGTGCAGATAGTAATTTTTCTTGTTTTAGGTAAATATTACACTTAAGAGGCTAGATATAAACTAGAACTTATGGACTTAGAGCTACAGTCTTTACAGTTGCAATGAGCTACACATCATGGGAATTAGATTTAGATAATAATGTACATGTGTGTGGACATTCCGGAGGGTGAGCTTTACGATAGGCTATTCTATAATTCTGATAATTTACTTTAATTTAGTAAGCAAATTGAGTTTTGTGAGAGGTGATGGTGATGTGATGTGTAGGTTCGTTTACGTTATTGCTGTTTGTACACCATCTAGAATCTAGCTCGGACCAAACTCACTGATACAGATATGATAGCTGAGCAGGTAAGGTTAGGTTACCTATACCATTGTCACTTCAACTTCTACTATCCTCTCTTCGGCTCTCGTCGACTACAACGCTAAAAGGTTGCATTTTGCATTACATCTCAACTCATGGCTCACACAACGCAAGGCATTATAGTTTCCATCACCTAAGCGAGCGTACGATTAGATATCGTATAATTGTGAGTTTGTGAGTGCACATGGTACCTACCTACCTACGTAAGTCTAAATAGGCTCTATAATTCTCTCTATTCTATGTAGGTACTTACACAACAGCTTATTTGTCGGAACTTGGGAAGGTTGTCCTCCCTAATGTCGTTAAACATACGTAATGTCGTTTTTATGACTAATGTGATTCTGTAGCTTAGTAAATACCCAACTCGGCACACTGGGCAAAGTAATTCAGTAGCTCAGTCTCGGTTTTGCTCTACAAAATCATTTACTTAAAGATAAGACGAGGTAGACGAGTATAGTAATGCTAATAATTTTAAAATATAGAAGTTAAGTATAATCACAATTTGAATGGAAAGTCAAAGGAACATTTTGGTCATTCCCATTGTACATACATAGCAATTAGCATTGCATTACATTACATTATCACGTAGGTTCCTCAGGTACCGTACCATAATACTTATCTTTACTTTATCGAATTTACCTTTTCTTCATTCCTAGGTTATTTTAGCTTAAATTATCTGTGCCTCTATAGATTTAGTACATGCATAAAGCTTTTATTAAACACATCGTAAACCTTAAGCCGGCAAAGACTCTTACCCCCACCCCAGGGCAACATTTGTAACCTTTGAAGTAATAAATGTACTGTAAGACTGTAGGTGAGAATTTAGTTGATCATTTTAAGTCTTAAACTCAAAGTGCTTCCAGCAGTTTCAGGCTTACACCTTACATTGATAGGTATTAAAATTAAGACGGATTGAAGTCCTAAAACTAACACCATGTACAAGTGTAGACCAAATGTGAACAGAATAACCTACGCGGAAGTGTTAGGTACAAATCTTCGTTATTTTTAAAGTTTATCCGCTGAAGATAATATTAATGGAAATAAATATGGAAATTCCGAATTACGTTCGTTAGTCATTCATATTGATGACACCCACCCAGTTCTGAAGCATGGACGCCATTGTAAATCATGATCGTGAAAAGTTGACAACAACAATATTAACGAGTGACATTGACATAATTGACAACTATTTAGCTAAAAGTTGTGCTGTGTGAATGTAGTTCCAGTTTGGTTTGGGGAAAGATTATTAATCAGTATGTTGTGGCCGTTGTGGGCTGGCGTATCTTTTGACATAAGCACGAACAGTGTAGTGGTTAACACTATTAGCAGATTAGACTCGAATCGAAATTACACTAGGCTACACATTTTTCCTATTTATCTCTGGGTAGTCGATAAAGTCAATTTATCTGGAAGGAGAATCGCTTTTACTTTATGCTATCCTTGAAAGTTTGAAATAGCTTACTGCATGTAGGAAACCTAGTCTTACTTAATTAGTAATTAAAGATGTCATGTTTTCTTTTTTCGTAGAAAATAGATTATTTTTTCCTCCATGTAATTCCAATCACCAACACAGTCTTTCTTTTGGGGCAATAATGTCTCTACCAATACTTTATTAATTATTTATTATTATTATCTCATTATGTTACTTAACTAGATACCTGTCTAAACTAAGCTAAGAGAGAAAATAATATAATTAACTTAGAGAAAACACTATTTTAAGCAATTAGATGAAGGACGAATAATATGAAACGTCAAATTAAAAAGTAATTACATGGCTAATATTCTTAGTTCATGTACGTGCATACTAACCCTTGTTCATTTCTATTTTTGCAGGTGATCCAGGTAATCTTGCTATTAGCAAACGTAACAAACGCAAAAGCTAATACGAAAATCAAAAAATCTTCCGAGTGATTTTAAAAAAATGGCTTCTTCAGCGGTAGATTCAAGCGCTGGGACGATAAATGCAGGCTCGTCTGGAAATGGGACAGTTCAGACGAATTTTGTTACAAGTGGAAATACATCGTATGCAAAAATAGTTTTAAGAATGAAAAATGAGAACGGAAGTGTTGATAGTAGTGTACTAGCTGTGAATTCGAGTAGTGGGAATGTACTTTTAGAAGAGAAGAAGAAAGGGGGGCAGGTGGAAGACAAGAAGCTCCTTCAGAATCAGAAGCCGGGACCGGGTCCACCGCCACTTCCGCCATTGAGTCGTGGTCCTCCCGCACCTAATCATCATCACAACTATCAGCCTCGCTACCGAAGAGCGCCACATCGCGGCGGGGGAAATGGCGGTGCTAATTTCGGAGAAGGTTCGCAGTCTACAAACGCTGAAAAGGAGGAAGGCGGGAAGGAGCAGCAGCAAAACGCAGAGAGTGTAGGCAACGATTTTAAGACGGTGGTGCGAAAAAACCACTCGCATGTAAACAGTATGAAATTTCGCAATAGTAACGGTTCAGGAGATAGAGACTCACAGCCGCCGTTCAGAGCTCACAACAGAAGACGGTTCCGTGACCGCGACAGAGACAGAGAGCGCGGAGGTTACCACGAGGGGGGTGGAAGAAAGGCGCCGCCACTAGGTCAACCCGTCACACCGTCGCAGCTGAATGATAAAAACGCTACAGTTCCATTCGCCAACAACCACGGGAATAATAACAGCAACGTGTTGACGAACAGTTCTAGTGCTAAACTGACAAATGGCTCTGTGTGTTCGGAAACGAGCTCTAGCTCAACGGCGGATTCGCATTTAGATGAGAACAGTCTTCCTCCGTCTCTCCACCAGCGACACAATTCTGGTGAGCAGAGTCTGGAGAGTGCAGGGAGTAGCGAGGCGGACATCGGGGCGGGAAGTTGTTGCAGCGGTGACAACATCGAGGAGGAAAAGCCGAAGTTTGTAGAGGCGCCGTTGCCGAAAGTCAATCCTTGGCAAGTGAATCCAAATGCTGCGTCAGTGATTGCCAAGAAAGTGCCGCTGCAGCCTGTGAACGGCAGTGTCGGTGGCCCAGTCAGTCGGGAGGGAGACCTTAGGAGAAACATCCTCGCATCCAATACGACGACCAATACTCCGGCAGCTAATACCATTAATCGCCCCAACCAATCTCTCTCTCATCCTCAGTCTCAGTCTGCCAATGTGAAATCAGCTCCTTCTTACAATAATTACAACTCGGCTGCTCCTCGCAAAGGTAACACATTTTCTTTCATTCTCTCTCTCTCTCATCAACAAGAATAATATTATACCAGCAATCTTCATTTCATGTTCTATATAATTTTATCATCCGGACTTGAGTGAGTCAATAGATTTTACATTCACATTATTATTGTGCCTGCCTGTGTAGGATATTTATATATATACTTACTGAGTCCACAGAGTCAGTTGCCTTGCCTGATTTTATTGTTTTCAAACATCGAGTGAATGAGTGCACTCCTCCATTTATATACATACACACAACAAAAAGGTAGAAAAAGACAGGACAGAGACATAGTCATGTGGTACATGGGAAATATGTGGAATCTATTACATTTTGCTTACATTAGCAGATATACTACGTGTAGACTCTTTTCTGACTCCACACACTCTCGTCTCTCTGTCTCTGGCACTAACTTAACTAGCTAGAAGACTTCGTTAGACAGACGACATCTCTATCTATCTATCCCTCTCTCTCTCTCTCTCTGCTGATATATATTGTTGAAGAATATAGGAAAGAGTCGCAATCAGCTTAAGTTAGTGATCTTACTTGGTTATTTTTACTCTGCGTCACACAACTGCTTGCTATTGCCTTCTCAGTGCAATGCAAATACGTGGAATAAGCACAGAGCTACTACTTGGTATTATTAGTGAAGTTTTATTAGTATTGTACGGAGGAGCTAAGCTGTGTGTGGAGTGAGCTAAAAGAGCTAATGGAGCTATCACATAGAATCGCAAGTCTGACGATAAGTGTGAGGACTGGAGCAAAGGATATTATGTGCAATAACATCCCTTTATTCACAAGAGCAGAGCAAACTGAGGGCATTGTTTCTTCTTCAACTCCCTCTCCATTCTCTCATAATATTTCAGCATTGATTACGACTAAGATATTATTACGACGACTCGACTGTGATTAGCATTGGCACAGCCAAACGTTATTCACAAAACCAATTCTCTATCTATGTGCTGTGCTGTCTATAGCAATTACTAGTCATTGTCATCATCATTCTCATTGCTACTTTTATTAGTGTTCTTCTTCATTCATTTACTGTTTTAGTCAGGTCAAATTTTGCAAGTTTTTCTATTCGGTAGCAGTTACTTCGCTGTGTACTCTTTGGGATTGTGCTTTTTCCGATTTTATTAGTGAGAATTCGTGATCAGAAGCAAAGGACGGAATAGAAATATCTTTGGTCTGTCTGACTATGTCGTTTGCAACTGCAACGATACATTAGTTGATTTCGTGCAAATGTAAGTTGGCTGCTAGAGGTTATTTAATGCGCAGTTTACCTTCTATTCCATGTAGTACTTACGACTTACGTACGTGTGTTATGTGATTATTATGTGTCTGTCTGTGTATGTTCTTTTATGTATTTTTATACATTATATTCGAGTATTATTTAGCCAATAGGATTATTGATAGTGTTTAGCGTGTAGGGAAGTTGAGCTATTCTGTAAAGGAGATTGGAATGCAAAATGAAAATGGAACTATGAATTACTATATCTCTCTCTTTACTCTCTGCTAGCTATTTACTTGTGTGTAACATGCCATTTTTCCTTTTGTTGCAGAACCCGGTGATAAAGCAGCAAGGCCAGCAGGTCGTCGAGCACCTGCTGCTGCAGCAGCCACGGTGGCTGCTCCTCGTAAGGAATCAGCCGTTGCGGAAGATTGGCCAACACTCCAAGAGGCTGTTTTACCCGCACAAGCGACTGCGACAACGACAGCAAAAACAATGGCATCGGCTGCGGACCCAAAAATCGTCCGTTTCCGCTCCAGTGCGACGGAGTCAACGGATTCAGGAAGTGAAGATGTTCACTCTTCTCAGCCACAGCCCCAGTTAAGCCAGGAAAAGTGGCCTTTGATTTCGGATGAGCCAACAAGAAAACAAGCCAGCACTTCCAGCTCAGACACTGTCAGTGACGAGGGACCCTCAATTCCTATACAAGCTCTTCGCAAATCACCGAGAAAAACTTCCAGTCAGGATGAAGATGCAAATGGAAATGTTTCCAGTGATGAAAATTTGGCAGAGGGCGATGTAGATTCCGGCGGCGATAATGCACAGAAGAAAAAGAAATGTGAGTCAAACGAGTAAAGGCTTCAAATCCTTTTTATTTCTTTTTCGACCTACTTTTTCCTATTAAATTAAATAGAATTCTCCAGAGAAGTTTTGACTAGCGTTTTGCTAAATTATAAAATTGTCATTTTATCGTGTCGAGGTAAACGTATTAAAATAATTCTCAATATCATCAGATCATGAATATCTTATTTGCATGTCGGCATTTATTTCTACACTGATACACTGAAAGAGTAGAATTATTTGCCGTGTAGTACAAAAGTACAAGTAGGTTCAACATTGTTGAATCATGTAATTATTAGGATGATAGTTATAAAAAGAAGTAATTTGCTCATTGATATTCATTGAATTGAAATGAATTCATTTTTATTACTTGATAATATCATGAATAGAGTATGTATGGCTATTGAAGTAATGAATGTAAAATGTAAACAATAGTCGAGAGACAATGGAAAATGATGAATCTATGAAATTGTGAGACGGACATTGACTGTTGTTTATATACTGAGAGGGCTAACTAATGTGGATTTTGATATATTTATAGCGAGCAAGCAAAAGTGGCTGCCATTAAACCTTCCTGAAACTTCACCTTCCAAATCGAGGGTGAAACGAGAAAAGGAAAGAAGTGGAGCGATGGCTGAGCGGCCAAGACCACGGCACGCCCCCGGTGGAGGTACTTTGACAAAAATTCTTGTTGATGGATTCAGAGAATGAGGGTAATAAAGTCATGAAATATTTTAATGATTTTGATTTTTTGTTTCTGTTTGTTTAGAATTGGTTCATATTGGAGAAGGCGGAAGTCCAGTTCGTCCCAGTGGTTTGGGAATGGGGCGAGGTGGGCGTGGAGGAGCTCGGGGTGCTGGCGTAATGCGTGGGGGCAGAGGCGGGATCAGAGGAGGTGGGGCACGCGGTGCACACGTCTGGCCCCCGTTTAAGGACGCAGGTGACTTGAACGGAGCCCACTCCCCGATTCCTCGGGATGACTACACTGACTTCCCTCCGGATTTTACGACACTGAGCCCCTTATATCCAGCGGTGACAGAATATATCATGCCTTACGTAGCGAATAGTTATTTTGCAGCTCCTTTCTCTCCACCAGCCGGCTCTGCAATTGAGGATGCTCAGATTGCTTCTCCGTATAATGCAGTGGATGACCTCGTGCTAATGGAGTTGGTGAAGAAGCAAATGTAAGTGTGCAATTTGTGCATTATGCTTTTTCTTTATTGTCAGTTGTTGTGCCAAGAGATTATTCAATTGAAACTTGTATGCAATGATTATGCAATTCCCTGTGTATAGTAGCAGAGCAGGGCTAGCCATGAGATCTTTTTTCCTTGTTTACATATTAAAAGGCAATTATTTTTGGGTCTAATAAGTCAACTCTTAGGTAGGGTTATTATGTTTATGTTATGGTAATGTCCCTGGAGTTGCAGTTTGCTTTTGAAGAATGGAGGTGAATTTAAATTGAAATTAATTTTGATTGTTTTTCAGAGAGTACTATTTCAGCGAAGAGAACTTGGCGAAGGATTTCTATTTACGTCGGAAAATGGACAAAGAGGGATTCCTACCCATACGACTGATCGCCTCGTTTCACAGAGTGAAGAACATGACACAAGAATACAGTATAATCGTGAATGCCATTCAATCCTCGTTGAATCTAGAGCTGAACGCGGAAATGAGTTGTGTGCGGACGGTGATGAATCCAACCAAGTGGCCGATTTTGGACTCGGTTGTGATTCCTCCGCCAGGAGTGGTGACCTTTATGCCGCCCTCCCCCGTATTTTCCGCCCCTGCTCCCCCGCTGTCTTCCGAACTTTTACCTCACTCTCCGTTACCGTACACGATACCGGCTCCGAATGGACTCGTTCACCCGATGCCCTTGCCTATGTCCATACCCCTCTCGCTCTCTGAAAATGGAGAAATGCTCAATCCTAATGTGCCAGAATTCGTACCTAAGTCTTTTAGCACGACTCTTCCCTCTCCGCCACTTTTGATGTCTCCAGCCTCAGAAGACTTAGACTATCCTAACTTGGACATTGGATCCTTGGCTGTTACCACTAACACTTACTTCCCTAGCTCATCCGAAGAAATTGAATCACAGCTACAAGGCCCGCTCCCTCCTACTAACAATTCTGTTGTAAATACGAAAGGTAAACTTTAAACTTTCTACTTGTGGCTTTCTAATACAAAATCTATTTATGTCTATTAATTATGTTGATAGTCGTCAGATTTATTAATTCATGTGTATGCGATTTGGATTTACAGACTCCTCTGCCTTGGAGTCGGACAAGTCGAAAAAAGAAGCAAAGACTGAGCAACAAGTTACTTCTGCCAATGCAAATACTGAAACTGTTACTCCTACAGGTTACAATTCTGCTCAATCCGACGATGTGGATGAATTGTGGAAAGAAGTAAAAAGAAAACCCAAGCCTGTTGTTAAAGACAAGAAGAGATTTAACAATAGTGCCTCATCTCCTGTTGAGCATATGCAGCCTGAGCTCACTTTTCAATTCGAGGAGGACGTTCTTCCTTCGAGAAACAGAAATTATTCTAGTAGCAGATACAGCTTGTAAGTTTCATTTTTGCAAAATAAAAGGTTGAATTTTAGCCATAATGTCAGTACATATATCGTAGCATATTGTCTTACAGTACAGTCACAAACAAATGTAATTATATTCAATTTTGTTATGTAAATGTTGGCTTAAAAATATTTTGTTATGACAGTTATGAGTGTATGACAATTATTAGTGCGGTACGGTATATGACTTAATTTAATGGTTGTTTGCAATAAGATGCACCTCGAACTCGTGTGCTAATCTTTGATACTTCAATGATGAACTAACCTTCTTTCCCCAACTGACTGTGGGAATTTTTTTGATGGATTTATGTTGTTTACTGAGAAGTGAAGCAAAACGGAAATTGATATAGCTTTTAGCAGATTGATTTATGAGCTCAAGAATAATGCATGTGAAGTCATCGCGTTTTTATACCTACCTACCTGTACAGTTGTACATGCATTGCTTCATATTTTCATCTTAATATGTTGTGACGCAGTATAGTAAAGGCCGAAGTTACTGCGTGATAAGAGTAGGCTACAAGTCGAAAGATATCGATTCAGAGTTGAGATTGTCTTTTTGTTGATCTGTGAACTAATGAAAAGGATAATTTTTTGTTGTTTGGACAGGACTGAAGAATCAGATTTTGATGACGATGAACTGAGTGATTCTGAAATAGACAAGATTGTGATTGTCACCCAAAAGTCACATCACCACATGGACTCTGGCTCTACTGCCACACCTGCCACAACCTCTGTGTCCGCCCCTGCCCCAATACGACCCGTGAAGCATGAGGGTTATGACCGAACCGGCAACTATGTCAGCCGAACAAAAATGACCCAAGAATTGGCTCAAATTATAAATGATGGATTGCGCTATTACGAAGATGATTTATCGGCTGACTCCATGGAAGGTCCTAGTCGTGGACATCCGAGCAGATTCTGCACTGTCAACGTCATCAGCAAGGAACACTTCAATAAAATAACGCCGCCCTTACCGCGTGCTATAAATCCCGAGTTCCCTCCGGCTCCTCCTACACCGTTTAATACTCCCATGAGTATATCTCAACAACAGGTACATTTGCTTTTTACTTATTGTGGGGCAGTATTCTCTTTACAATTTGATAACACATAATTGGTCCTATGATGATATTAACTTCTTTCCCCGACATATTTGGGAATCACTCGTGATGATTTACGTCGATTGCTGATGGTCTACCTATGCACAAAACGTTATTTTTAAGAGATTTTCGTTTTTAGATATTTTCATTTTTCATATGCTTTTGAAATTGCAGAGTCGCAGTACAGGGGGTAAACCTCGTAGCAGAAATCGAACACATCGCCGTTCCACGAGATTTTATCCTGTGGATGAAACTTCCAACAGCAGGGAAAACAATGTTGGCTGGATTATGGATTACAAGGGCCGTCGTAACCGTACGACGAGCACTGGGTAAGTTTCTTTGCATTTTGTAATAATTTTTAACTTTATATATGCACCCGCTAGAGCCTTTTTTGAAAAAATAGTTCAATTCAGGTGTAGTACGGTTTGCGAAATGAAATCACGACGGCAATTCTAAGGGGTGGTTTTCTGCTAAAGATTTCCAGTTCACCATTGGGTTTTGCCAAACAAAAAATTCAAAAAACTGACTGATAAGTGTAAGGGATGAGTTTTAGATTTTGAATGGTAATAAGTTGATTTGACTTTGTAGGAGCGGAACAAGCCCCATTGACGGTAGCATCAGTTTGTCTTCAAGTCTCCCTCAGTCTCTTCCTGCGTTTCAACACCCATCTCATACATTACTTCAAGAGAATGGATTTGTTCAACAGGTCTACCATAAATATCACGCACGTTGCCTTAAAGGTAAAATTAGAAAACATACTTCTTGGTTAAATTATGTGCAATTTTTATATGATAATAAAATTATTATCGCTATTCAATGGTATATACTTGCACTTCACCTTGTATTGCTATTTTCAATTTTCGATGATGAATTAATCTTCTTTCCCCAACTGACTGTGGGAATTTTTTTTGATGGATTTATGTTGTTTACTGAGAGATAAATCAATTAATATCCAAAAGTACATTTGGAAATTAGACGTTATGACATAACCTTGATATTTTGTTTTTACAGAGAGAAAGAATAAGGGACCCGGAGTGTCTCAAGAGATGAATACGCTTTTCCGATTCTGGTCATTTTTCTTGCGGGAAAATTTTAATCGAAAGATGTACGAGGAGTTCAAAACTCTTGCTTTAGAAGATGCCAACGTCGGGTTCAGGTAAAATGCTCTCTTTGACATCTTTGACTCCCCCCAATTGTAAAGAATATGATGTTCGGATAAAAAAAATTGACGTTAACATTTACGATAAAGGCTTTTCTTTCGGGTTAGAAAGATTTTATGGAAACATGGAAGTTTTCTATTATTATAATGATAATAAATATTTTCTGATTGCTCTGGTTTTGCGCAGATACGGGTTGGAGTGCTTGTTCAGGTTCTTTAGCTATGGACTAGAGACAAGATTTCGACTTCATTTATTTAAGGATTTTGAGGCGGAGACGCTAAGAGACTACGAAAAAGGAGAGCTTTATGGATTGGAGAAATTCTGGGCCTTTTTGAAGTACTACAAGAAGGCCAAAGAACTTTCTGTCGGACCAGAAGTACTAAAAGTTCTGGAAGAATTCAAGACTATTGATGACTTTAAAGTGGCGGTAATAAAATAAATAATGATGTTGAGCGACTAACAATATGTTGGTTATTTGTAAACTTGAGTTAATTAGTAAATGAATGTCTTTGTTGATCAGAATGCAGCAAAAGGAGCGGGTCCAGGTGGACGAACAAGGCGTTCCTCAGAATCGGATCGAATGGGCCCAATGAAACATTTTGCAACGGGACCCAGGAGAAGAAGGGCGGCGTCCGAATCACAATCACAAGAGTCCAATGAAACTTCTCGACCAGGTCAAGAAGTGTAAAAGACAGAAAAAGATAATCGGTATCAGTACCTAAATAGCTAAAATAGATTTTGACTAGCGAAAACTATTTGTCTTGGTGAAGCGTTTGAAATATTTGCATGCAATTACATCGTAAATCGTAACTAATGGACTGGCACGACAAATTTTTTGGTTTGATGGTTTACCTCTCCCATCCAACTAATTTTTATTATTGTGAGTCAGTCAAATGCAGTTAATTTACTTGATGAGTCGAAATCGTGCCGAAAGCCAAGTCCATGTGTGATTGTGATGAATTCATCAGTCGACTGGTGGATTACATTCAATTATCATATTTACCTTACAATAGAATTGAGGGAAAAAATTGAAATTACTCACTATTATGATAGTAGCTAAAATATATTATAGATCGTATAGTATATTGTTAGAGTGATAGAGACACTACTACTCTATATGATACTAAAATGTATTTGTCACCGTCGTCGTTGCTTATACCTGTATTTTATCTCGAGAATTTACGGTTAATTCGATAGATTTATCATTCTTTTGATGAAGTAGGCACACAGCATGTGTACTATGATTATTATGTACTTTTTTTCTTTGACCTGGAGTAATAATAGCAATTGCCTGTTAGACATTAGTAGACTATATCTGTAATAAAGATATAACATAGTGGTATATGATACTATAGAATATAAGAAGCTATCATTATAAATGCTATGAAATACATAATAATATATAAATAATATACATATTTACAGACTATAATACACTATGAAAAGAGTAATGGTTTCCGTTTTATTATTAAAAAATAACGTTTATTACTATATTGTACCGTTTACGTGCCTAGATGGTTACATAATATAGTTTCATTACTTTACTACATTACATTAGGATTTAGGATGAGGTAGGGCTCTGTAGTAGGTTAGATCTTACGTTTAATTATAATATTTACCAACCAATATGATATGATGTAATAGAATTATATTACACTCCTGTTAAAGTTGAATTTAGTTGTAGTCTGTTTGTCTTCTGAACTGATTGCATACAAAATAATGTTGTTCATAACATAATACAATGCATATTATATAAATAATAATAAAAAAATAAACTAATCTATGCATTTCAGACATTAGCTTATATATAAATGAGAGTATAATATAAAAAATACTTGCATTATTGAACTAATTAACTTAAGTACTGTTATATCTTATAGTTTAGAATCGAAAATATTATTATTGTATAATTCTGTGTATGAAAAGACGGTATATGTCTAACGAAATCTAGATTTCTGATTTTTTTCTCTTTCCCTTCCTTTAAGTTTAGCTAGGATATTATAACTGAAGATATCATGAACGTTAAAACCTTACCTTATACTTTGTCTATTCGCAGATACAAAAACTCAGCAAAGAATTACTAATATGGAGCAAAAGGGGATTGCGTTGCTGAAACAAAAATCGTGCTTATATATAAATAAATATATATATCGTCATCGTATATTACTTAGTAGTTTAGGGAAAAATCAGATGAATTTTCATCTACCTGTTCAAAAAAAGCGCATGCAAAACCATTCCATATTTCCATGAATTGGTTTTGTGTGCAAGTTGTAAAAAAATAATATAGTTGTTCTTAATTGACAGTCAGTACCTTGCATGTACCTACATTATAATTAATAAGAAGTCCAAGACTTGCTCGCAAATACTTTAATTTGGAAATTTTTTCTTTGTTGTAGGGATGGTTGTATTATTATTTAAATATGCTAACAGTTAAACGTTTGAATGACAAGGATTTTTAGCGAAGGAAATCAAGGCTAAAATACATTTCATACATAACTGCGCGTTCACTCGTCAGCATACATACTATACTAATTACCACATTTTAAGGATAATAATATTTCTATTTTCTATCGAGTATATCACTATAAATATTATGATAATATTTTATTGTAATCTAATATTATGTTACTTGATTTATTCTAACGACTGTTTGTTGAGTGTGTTGTGTTTATTAACAAAAATATGTACTACTATAAAATCATCATATTGGATTGAATTCTTTTGGATGTTTGATTTTTTTGAAGTAGTTATGTTATAAGTAGTTTGGTGTGGGTTAAATACAATTATTAAAATGTAGAAGTGCTCGATGGAACTATAGTAGGGTGTCTTGTTTTTTTTTTGTCTTTTTTGATTTGGATTGATTGCTGCTGACCTGACCTGATCTTACAATTAGTTGGTTAGTTTTCCGGTGGGATATATAATTACATGTGGAAATAAAAATACTATGTATCAATGTATTAAATAGGTACGTACGTAAATACGACCTCTGCTTATAATTTCCCTCTTGCTTCTATACACAATTATAGAATACATATAAATGCAAAAAAAATTATATGATAATGTAGTCTTATGCAATCTGTAATGACATTTTTGTTTTTCTCTCTCTGTCTATCTGTTTCTCTTTGGATCTAGTTAGAACTCGTCAGTGAGTAGTAAGAGGGTTCTTTAATCATTATTATTATAAATATTATTATACTTTCTTTAAAACCTGTGTCATTTATCATATCCATATCAAATGTTACTACTATGTTAACCTCACTGTTATGTAACACGTAACTTTATCTTTCAAAGCGCTACTGTTACTTTACTCCTATACATTTAAAGACGTATGTTACACAGACGGAAGCCTGCTTCGGCTTTTTTTGGATTTGATTATGGTGTTATTGTCATTTTATGTACTATAGATTCACTATTATAAGCGTGTTTACGTTAAAAATATAATATTATGCTATTATGGTAACTTTCAATAAAGATCGACTATATATATCTTTTTGTCATCTCTCTTTTTTACATTGCGACTTTTATTTAAGCCCCTCCCGGTTTCATCATTACCTCAACTCCTCTATTCATCAATTAAATAAATGCATTACTGTATACACATTCCATAATATTTTACGTATTTATTCAGTAAATGCAATAGTCCTAAATCACACAGATGTTATTTAATTATTATTATAATGTCACACGAATCATTTACATAGGTAGCCTCATCATAATATTTCATAGGGGACACAGATACAAGTCAACAAGATACAACATTCAGCTTAAAATTCTACTTTTTAAAAATTATGCTAAACAGATATTAAAGTTATAGAGACACAAGACACAAGCAAGTCATTTATATAAGTCATGCGAAACATCAATATCCACAATCAAGTGATTTAGTTTTCTATTTCTATTTTAAAAACAAAATATATAACGATATATCCGAAAATTCGAACCTTAGTTTTATGATTTCTACAAAAGTTTTGTACTTAAGTGTACTTATGTAATGTACCTTCTATTTAGAATACACACACAAGGGAAAATCAAAATCAACTAAAATATAATGAGCGTAATAAAAATCAGTTGTAAATGTAATGTAATGATATGGAGTTTTAACAATTATTTGGAATATTAAACTGTAATTATACCTAGTTATTCTACTACAAAATAATATAACAGAAATAATGATATGGGAAGATTCTTTTTTTGAAAAATAATGACAATCATGATTTGAAAAGAATTGACAAGTAGGATCATTCATCTTCATAAAAATAGTCTACTCTTGCATTGCCGTCTGTGGAAGACGGCAATAAGAACGTATGCTATAGATCCATCGTTTGCTGAGAATCGTCAAGAAGGGAATCACCTTTAATATTTCCAAGACTCAGTTCCTGTAAACCATGTACATTCTGAATTGTCGGGAGTTCAGCCTGTGCTGCGTGTAGAGACGACACTGTCGAGGGATGACTCACACTTAAAATTGGTAAAGGTATTGAAAACCCGGCAAAATTTGCCACGGTCCCTAAAGGGTAAATTGCGGAGGTGAACGCTTGATCTGAAAGAAAATTCACGCCAATCTTATTGCAAATACGCTCAGATTACTATTTAAAATAGAATAAGGTCAAAAATAAAATGATTTTCTCTCACTTAACATACTTGGCTGGATTCGGTTATATAATTGCTGGACTGTTTGAGGCTGCTGACTGTGAGCTCCAGTTACGAGATTAACATTAGTCGAGGAAATGGGGACACTAGACACAAGGGATGCGGCCGTTATGGATGTCAATGGAACAGTTGTATTTGTTTTCGTGTCTATTACTGCATTTATACCCTGAAGTAGCTTTTTACCCCCTGGTAAATGCGGATTTCGACAGCCCTTACAGCGACAGTCGTAGCAGCCCATATTTTCAACATAACATGGACATCTGCCAACAACCATAATTCAAGTACATTTATTTCAATTTTCCAACCATTTAATTCTTTGGCCAATAATAATTTTAATTTCAGTTTACCTTTGACCACAACATGTTAGATTACCGGGTTGTGCAGCAGCATTTCCACAACGGCAACCTCCGCGTCGAGACTTCGGCTTAGGCAATCGAACCTATAGGATATTCAATTATTCATCCATGTAAACTGATTAACCAGTAACATAATGTTATTTTATTTAGGCATTCCGATATTCAATTCATTTCACTAATTAATCCCTTTTCCAAAACAACAATACTAGGTGTATACAAATACAGAGATCCTCTTAGTCCTCCAAAAAATCTTTCCTCCTCAAAATTGAATGAAATTACGCCATGTTAGTCATCATGTAAAATATCATTCAATCTCCCAGATGATTCTTCTAAAATTTTAACAGCAACTTTCACCATGTAAATAACATTTCAATATCGTTTTACGTCACATCGCAATTACCTGAATGACCTACGTTAAATTTTACTTCACCTTATAGTACCTTACCACACACCTTGCATCTTCCATGATTGAAAGGAACGCGAACGGTTAAATAATAAGCAGATAATACTTGAAAAACAATTTCTTTTGAGGATTTTCGAAAGAGAAATGCCCACTATGATTTACATGGTGAAAGTTACTCTGCAATGTAATTACAATTGCCGAAGATGTATGCAAACTTATTAGAAGATTAGATTTAGAATGATAATACGGCTGAGACAATTCAATTTAACTATTTTCATGATTTCATAAATTGTAGGCACACTACAGATACAGACAGCCTCTGCCTATATAAAATATATTTGTTGCGACGATTCATATCGTTGATCGTATAGTGTAGTCCCGTAACGTAAGAACCTTAACCGTCGTAAGACATTGATGTAACAAATAAAAATTGAGCTCAAAATGCGTTTCTAAAATCTATTTAGATCTAGAACATACATTTAATAAAAATGCGTCAACCATGCATCAATGTGGAGTAATATAAGCAGAAAATCAGCAATCAGAAAACAAGCATCATTAAAAAAAGAACCAAGGTCCTAGCAATCTTAAGCAAAAAGAGAACAGACTGTCTTTATTAAGTCACGTATTAATATTCAATTGATTGATATATCCATTAGCTTGTAATAGATATTGAAATATTGGTAAGGCATAATCTTTCGACTTTCAGACAGAATAATAATATTTCTTATTAGACTAGTTAAAAGAGTTAATTAAGCAATATTATTAAATCTATTCACTCATACTAAAATGTAATTAGTAAGCATCTGTTTTAAGAAATAATCAACAATAATATTATCATTAAAATAACGTGTACAAAAATTATAATTAACAAATTACATTATCTGTTTAGAATTACAATCAATCCATATATTAGGCATACTATCTACTTGTTATAATTTTTCCAGTAAACGTTCCTAATTGAATGTGTTGGAATTCCAGGTTCAACTCAAGAGTACCACAAAAACTACGTAGCCTAAAAGTCATATTATATTATTGTACTAATAACTAAACAACACAATAATGTAAATATATTATATTATTTCGTAAACTTATGCATTGCAGGCACCGCATATCACGCGTCCCTTAGTCCCTTCACCTTTCCCGAAATGGGAATTTACTGTAAGGCAGTCATTTTGTTTGACTTAGGATTGTTTGACTTAACTTTGTTATACGACGATATTTCGTTATTGGCTCCGTGTCTTTTAACTTACAAACTTACAATTCATTGTCAAGTCAAGAAGGTTAAGGTAATTAATAGGAGTAATTTTAATTAATAATAATATATAGATTGAAGCGACTAGTAATCCTACAAGCTACAAGTCTATAACAGTTTGAGTAAAAATACAAAAATATACAAGCAAAACAAAAACATTTAAGAACGAATCACGAATAACAATTTTGGCATAGAATGGAATATGAATTCAGGGCAATGAACTCATTTGAACACTTTCTAGAGATTACAAAAATTTCTTTGAGATATTTGAAAACGTGCTAAGCATCGTAACACAAAAAATCCACCTTTTAATGTATATACAGATTAAGATATAATAAATATATAAATCTATGAAATGTATTTAGGGCCGATCAAGGCCTTTTGAAATACTGGCAAAAAATTATTTTCCAGTGCATTGCAGTCTATTGCCCCTAAAAATTTTGCCCTCAATGTATACAGTATAAATGCATAATGTTGAGTGTGGAAAAAAAATAATTTTCAGAAAAATAATGAAAAATAGACTTGTTAGTAAAATATCTACTTTTTCTTCTTTTGTCTATGAATGACACACTTAACCACATCGTCCTTCAACGTTACCAGCGCCATTCGCTCAAGAACAACAGAACAGTCTATAGTTTGGCAAGCAATTTTATTAGGCAGAGCGGCTTTTACCTTCAGTTTCTTAGCTGGGCCATTGACTTCATCCGCTCGCACAACGGTACCAACAATCCCAGCCGACATTGAATTATTTGTTACCACAGGTCGACCAACTAAGGAGACAACTGGGGCCGAACCCTCTTTGACAACTGTTTTCGTCATTGATTGGGCTGACGAGGTTGGAACTTCGGAAGATAGATTTGACTGTCCACTCGCAGATGGAATCTGCACAGGAAATGTAGGACTCCCAGAAGAAAATTCCAAAACTTTACTAGCATCCGACCATTTCTGGACAATTGGAACCTGACTCTTTCGTGTGGCAATAGGAGGACTCAGCGTTGCGGCAGAACGTATATTTGCAGTTGTAGCAGGACTCTGTTTTATCAGTGATACTGTACGGCCATCCATGTTTCCCAGACCATTAGGTAATTTGATTGTGTGTTGTTGTACTGTGGGTTCACGGAGAGAGGTGGAAGTCGAGGCTGTTGAAGTGGAAGCTCGTGTCCTTGCATTGGCCAATGATGAAACCGTTTGCAATGCTTTCACAGGCGATGATCCTCGGTCTTTCAGATTGCTATTTTGTATACTTAATCCTGCTGTTTGAGTAGAAACGGAAATTTGGTCTGAAATCGACTGAAAGCAAAGAAAATCATTATAAAAAGCACAACCCATATTTTTTAAATTTATTTTTCTAATGATTGAATGCTTACCTTCTTATGATCTGTTTCATCTGCTGTGCCTTTTCTTCCAGATGGTCCATATTCTAATTGATTATTTCTCTGTCTTGAACCAGATTCTGCAGATCTGTTTTGTATACTTTCCAATTCAGCATCCATGTCTATTTCCTTGGCGTCTCTTAAGGCTCCTTCGATAATAATGTCAATCAGCCCTGACGAATCAAACAGAGGATCAACTTCTGCTTTTATTTCCAGTATGCGCTGAATTTCCTTGGCCAGGAGAAAGTACTTGCAGAATTGCTTATAGCCTTGCATCAATAGCGTAAGTGAACTATCTTCGGAGTATACAGTCCAATTGTGACATCTTTGGCATGTATTCTTCTCGGTGCGAGGTTGGCCTTTGCAGTCTATTCATTTTTAATACAAGTGAATTATTAAAAATTATCTTGACATAATTTTAGAATTATCCCCTGTAAACGACGGTCCATTTAAGACAAACCATGAATTTATTGCAATAATAAACCCAAGTGAACTTATAGTGTAGCATAAAAATCACCCACTGTCACTTATTTACTAACCTTTGCATACAAAATGATTGCAAGAAGGTGGTGCAAGAGGTTGGTCTATTGGAAGCAGCTCATTACATACTGAACAAGTAAGAGTTTCCCTTAGTTTTGGGATAGAATCGGCAAAATTGACCAAGTCAAGTCCATTTGGACCTCCATTAGGTCCCATGATGTGCTTCCATGTACTTGTGTACAGTTCCATCACTTCCGGGCGAACCATTTTGTCCCGGCTGAATCTAATGAATTGATTGATACTACTGATTTAGTACAAATATATTATCTCTTCAAAATTTCAAACCGCATCTGACACTGACATGCTCTTCGGCATTTACATTCACATAGGCTGTTTGTTAGATCAAAATTCTCAGTGCGGCCTGTTCATCTTCTTCTGACTGATGACTGAAGGTATATAATTTTTGTCCTGTCCTAGCACAACATAATCAATAAATACATAAAAAATAAAGTTATGCCATGCTTTATTGCCTTTATTCGTTATTACCACATTAAGTATTTAGTAGCATGTATACAGTAGCAGAAAAACAACCAGTAACCAGTGCAGCGCCCAAGAAAATATAGAAGCAGATAACAGAATAAGACAGAGAAGATACTCAACACTTACCAAACGAAATGTCAGCAATGCGATCGACTACAATCAAATCAACGCTTTTTAGCACTTCTTAATTTGAGCCAATTCAATCCATGCAATAATTTTGAAATACGAAAACAATACAAAAATGAAGTGACTAAATCTAAAATATAAGTAGATAATAATATGTAAGCACCTATAGATCTAAAAACATTCAATGAATTGCTTTGTACATGTGTTGATAAGCGGTCTTAAATTCTAAGCGGGTAAAACCCAAAGGTGTAATATATTGGATTGGATTGGCCCATGTTGTAGGCTCTCTCCAAGCGATCTATACGAACGTTACCTTTACTTTGCTTTGATATAATGTATGTACAGTTTAGTACAGGTAAGATTATAGATAGCTAAGAAACATAATTAAATATTATATCATAAAATACAGAAAAAAATATATAAATTGTAAATTATGTATTTAATAAGAATTATGTATTTAATAATTATGTATTTTAATAAGATGCAACACATCTGTATACCTGTTATAGCATAGATTTAATAGTCTCAAAAGAATAGAATGCTGTACCGAGTACCGACTGTACCCCTTTGGTCTATAACACAAATTGGTCCGTCTATGTACTATTGAAGGTAAAAGGTGAAAGGGGGGTACATTACAACACTATCCTCGTTTGGGGTGTCGATGGGTTTAGCTATATGAGTTGTAAAACCAGCTTTTTGCCAATCTCCTGCTCCCATTTCAAAATATATTATTACTAAAACGTTCTTTATAATGACAAGAGATTTTATATATCTATTCTCACTTAAGCTTACCTGTGAGAATTAAGTTTATGCAAATGTGCACACTAACACACTATTCCATCACTATTCTGATTTCCCTGCTGCTGTGCAATGATGACTATAATTATGACTAAAATATGACCTTTGAAGAAGAATCGCATCTGCCAAGGATAAAAATGTGGTCTATGCTATTTATTGCACATTTGCATTACAAATAAAGCAAATTCAAAGCAGATAGTTATGTTATAGATGTTAAGAAATGAATTTCCTGATTAAACCTCAAATCATTGATATAAACTAGACGGTGACACAGTAGACAACTACCTTTCGATTCCAAACTTCGCCATTCAATTACCACCTGTATCTTTTTTTTAACATTTTATACCTAGAAGCGTTGTTATACTCGCTTGTAAATGCTTGTAACAAAAGAAAAGCGTCTCCAACGAAAAGGCAAACGAATGCAAATATACTTAATGTAGATACGAAGGTTCAGTGCTCACTTTCAGTATTCTGTGTTACAGTCATAGATATTTAAAAAATTTGTGATCCATTTACAAATAATTTCTTATATATAGTCTATATAAGTTTCTTAGGGACAATGGTTTCTGTTAACTTTTTCACTATATCAGTTGTTTTTGCTTCATTGAACTGGGTTTCGACAGAGGAAATAAATGCAACACAACAGGAAAAATTGTTATTTTATCAATACGATAAAGAAACAAATACTTCTTTGCTTATCGCCAATGAAAGCACTCCAGAAATTTACGGGTTGACGTATGACATCGCAAATGGCAACAATATTATTACTCCTATATTCAAAGAAAACCAGGATTCGGAGGATTTTCCTGACAGCATGAATGTCAACTGTAAGAGTGATTTTAAAATTCTGTCTTGTGGTACATTTTCCTTAGTGGGTTGTACCAGATACAAAAGATTTTATGCCGAATCTTCTCTAAAGGTTAGTTTTCAGTTCAAAAAAACTTCAGTTATCAGAGGAGTAAAATAAACAACATACAGTTTCACTACATGTAAAATTATGATTTTTGATTGTTCCCTGTGATGCAGATGAACTGGTACGACTCTTGGGAACTGTGCCGTTCTCACGGAATGATATTGGCAAGTATTGAATCCCGATATGAGCAACATATATTAGAAACATATCTAGTCGAAAAAGGTGAGATAGCAATGGATTTCCACATGTAATTCATTTTTGGATTTGAATCTATTATTGCGTGATTGCACATGTATAGATACCGTCAGGGAAGATTCGGCCTTGAAGCCCTATTGGACATCTGGTACTAACTTTGGGAGAGGAAGTCCATACTTTTGGCTTGCTACAGGAAAAGATTTTAGTTCATCTTTTAATTATTTCCTTAAAGACGAACTTAAAGTGAAAGGAATGGGGGGAATAAGAGACACCGGAAATACAGATACGACGACGACTGGGTGTGTGAAACTAATGATAAGCTCCGATTCATCAACATCAGATTATTGGGATGTTAGTGACTGTTCAGCCTTTGGTTTTACCCTGTGCCAAATGTGAAACACATTCATCTCGTCAAACAAATATGCATATTAATTAAGCTTTGTGTCCTTATTTTAAGCATGTATTTCAATCAATAAAATTTTCAATGCAGTTTTTACCTGTGGAATCCTATTTAGTAAATATGACATTAATTCTTCTGAATAAGCGTACATGAGCATCAAAAGCATTCTAGGCGTTGCATATTTATAATACAATCATACAAATGACAATCTTGCCTTGCTTTTGCCAGCATTTTATGGTATTTTCCTATAAAATATTAGCATATGAAAATTTGCAATTTTAATTAGCTCCAAGCACAACGTATGTATATAATTACTTGTAGACCCCACCAGTCCCGTGTTCTGTCTGATAGGAGGTAATACATCACATTACTATAGAGCTAGGTATGTATGTACAAAAACTGAATGCATTTAACCACGACATTTCCTCCCTTTGTCCATTTACTATACATGTACTACTTACTTACTTACCCAGATGTCCATGATCCATGATTCATGGAATATTATTATGCCGCTGCTAAGGAGGAGTGCTCGGTTCGGAAAGGGGGCATTAAGTTAACGGGAAATCTTTAAAGCCGTCGGCAACTGCCTTCCGACTCAAAACAATTACTTTTGGGCTCCAGATGCCCTAGATAATATAAAATCCGATTTTTGAGGAAAGTTTGGTAGCGT
>JABASI010000355.1:0-41691 GCA_019776505.1 Tomocerus nigrus
TCTGTAGATATAATATTTCAATTAATTAAAGATTTTAGTTTTCTGTACACGGTTTCCAAGTCTTGTATACAGGGTAACCTTTTAGGGCGAGCTTACTACTGTTACGGCTTGCCGTTCGTTTTTAGCTATCGCTCCCATTGATTCCGATACCCAGATAAAAGTGATAAAGATCGTGTTTCCTCTTTAGAACAGTGGGAATAGGCCGGAGACTAGGGAAATGCTATGGAATTTCACATGCATTGAATATTGACATACACAACGGCACAAGAGTAGATATCGGAACCCAATTTATTTTTACTATCAACTGTCAGTGATTTCTCTCCAGCTCACTGATCCAGTCAAAGGCAGAAGAAAGATGCTGGAAGTAAGTGCAAAGTATTTTCTGCCTATACATTTCAGTCACAATTCCTCTTGGCACAGTGACGAACTGCCCTGCATTCTTTATTCATAACAAGATTCGTCGACTATGGGCACTGTTTCCATTTTCGACGGTGTATATAAGATGCAGGACGCATTCCTAGTGCATCCTACAAAGGATCCTTCCGAAATATTCTATCAAATTTTAATTATTTGTATTCTATTCATGTTTTATTCAGTAGCGGAAGCTACTGTATCCAAATGGTTTGTATTTCTGTCTATCTTTCAGTGAGATGCCAATTTCAATTGTTTGTGCACTATTGACGTCTCTGGGACTGGGACAAGGGACAATATCAGGGAAAAATGGGGTCATTCGAGTCACGAGGTCAAAAGATCACATTATGTCTGTAATAACTTGTGAGCAGTGAATGGATGGAGATATTTTGTTTTGTTCACGGCATGCATTCTTGACTTTCTATAGGGCAACATTTTCAGTAGGTCAATAGGTCAACGGAATCAGAGTTTCATGATATCATAATAGATAGTTCATCAAAAGGTGTCCAAAAACAATTTCTAATATTTTGTAAGCAAGATTATGGTATTCAAGGTAAAAGATCTAATCTTCCCCTACGCAAGAATAAATACCATTTTGCGAATACATACATTTGTATTTCTAAAATTATTAATTCTTAGCAAATTAAAATTAGATTGCTTTATTTTAAGAAAAAGCATCGAAAATATTTTAAAAATTAAATAAAAACAAAACTCGTCCTGAAAATTTCAATATACCTACCGTTCTTAAGTTTCCTATGGGCAAAAATACTGACGCATCTGTTGTATTCAGTAAAAACTAACACACAAACTACAAGAGACTGTATCATTAGTAGCTAGAGTAGCTACTCGTAGGAATGCTTAAAATGTACTGTATGAATATTAGATCCTTTCATTCAGTATGCAATTACTGTAGAAGAGGGAAGTAAGATAAAATAGACACATTTATTAGCGTCTGTTATGGGAATCTGCCTAAGTGCCTATGTACGTATGTACGCAGCCAATAACCGTGGAAAGCAAGTGTATGTTAACCTGCTGAAAGTGTTATATAAGTAAGTAAAGTAGGATAGGCGGCTACGGACTCTTAGCAAATAAAGTTGGCGAAACGGTTCGAGTTCTTTTTGCGTTGAGTGAATTTAGTGTCCTTCTAGTGAAGGAGAGAGTTGCAATCCCAGTCGACACAGAGCAGAAGAAGAGAACTCTTTCATTTTCTCCTCCATTCTAAATTCGGCTCTGCTTTCATATTGCACAAGGATCTAACTGACATACTGCCAAAAAGAGAATGGATGTGATGCCATGTGTTCCTTGGCTCCCTATGCCTACTCACTGGAATCCTTTCTGTTCTAGGTATATCCATTTAACCAGGCTCATATAATATTCCCTTGCCTTTCTTCACTAAATTTAGCTATGTTCTTAGATTCCCTCCACTCTCTCTCTCTCTCTTAAATGTAATCCGCATTCCTTACGATATCATCTTTTACGTCGACCTTTCCCTTATTCAATTTAAGTTGTACTACTTGTTGTAGCTAGAGCTTTTGTCCTATCATTTTTCTGTCACCCAAGTTTTATTACAAACTCTAATCAAAACTTTAGTCTTCAGCTAATACAATAATTACACAAAAGATTGAATCTTCCAAAATGTCCAACTCAGTTCACAACGGTCACATTCTGTTATCGGAAAAGTTGCGCCAACGCTGCGGGATATAATGTAATATCCGTAATAACTAACAAGAGTTTCCTTTTTAATCAAACTAAAATCATTAGAGACATTTCCGAGCGATAAAATCTTCATAATATATTAATTTTCTAACAAAGTTAACATCATAGATCCTATAGGCATCATCATTTTACATTCCCTCCTCATAGCGTAGGTATAAACATCCTGCAATTAACCTACTAAAATCAGGATCATCAAATCATGAGAAAAGGGACAATGTAACATGAAACCGTAGCGTTTGATATTCTAGCTACAATTTTCTATCACACTTAAAAACAGATAGGTATTAAGTTTCCAATTGCATCCCATCTGGATGATCCCCTTGCGAACTATTAGCTGTCTTGTCTGAAACTTATTTTCAATTAGAAAGATCACTGGTTCTGAGGACGGAAGTGCCTACTAAGGGTTAATTTATGTTTCTTAGTTAATCCAAAGAAAGAACAGTTTATTTTGTACATGGTCCGCATTTCTATAGCTGAGCAGATATATTTATCGCTTTTCGTCGAAATGGACCTCGCAATACAATCTTGTAGTGGGGTTTATAGTGACCAGCGTGACGGCTTTCTCTCCATTCCCATTCCCTATTGGTGAAATGAGGTTTTTGATCTTTATGGGAAAGTCTGCTGGTCATTGGGGATTTTTGACAGAAACTGCAGTACCTTAGCTTTACTTTGTTCCCTGCCTCAATTTCTCTCAGTGGCTGATTTCTTCAAGTCTTTTTGTACTCTATAGCCAACTAAAAATTGCATTTCAATAGCTATGCATTATTATAACTGTAGTTATAGCCCTATAGATAGATAGGAATAGTAAGAAGTATTAGACACGTCTACTTTCTCTTTTCAATCACTTATCAGTCTGGCAAGGGTCACGTTTCTTTCTACTGCTCTAGTGATCTACCTACTTAGAAACTATTATCTACGTTCATAAATCCAAGACAAAGATAGAGTATTTATAATCAACTCTAGTAATATCCGGAGCAGTTGCATATAGTCTATTGTAGCAGCACAAATCGAATTTATTGTCATATAGTAAAAGGAGAAAATCGAGAAAATGATATGTACTACAGCTGATATCAGAATGAGCATGGCTTAAAAATCTTTCTTCTTATTTCTATTTACTATTTTTAAGAGTTTGATCAGCCACCGAAAAGTAATTGATTCTGAGATTCGCTTTATATGGCTGTAGACAATTTCACGGTATGTGAGAGTCGTATTTAAGGTTTCGTCATCCGCCGATGATAAAATTAGCAATAAAGTAAACTGGATTCAAAGCCAACGGATATACTAAGAAAAGCTTATTACACGCCAAATCAGTTGCATACCCATTTTCTTATTTCTTCTGTCCCTCAACTGTCTGTCTGTATTGATAGCTTTTAGTTTTCCATTTCCTAATAAATCGTATTACATGCGTCTTCCCCCTGCACTCCACTCTATAAATATATTTATCTGTCCTTTCAAATCTGCTGACTGATTCACTATGCATACGAATACTATGAATAAGTACCCAAGCTGAAGATCCCAAGTTATTTCATTTGCCAAAAAGTTTCCAAGAATCGTCTTATCTCAAAGAAGAAACATACGTGGGTTCTTCCTACGATGTCATTTCCTCTTTATTCTGCATTTAACTGCGTATTTTTCATCACAATCTATAATACGTTTAGGTACCTTTTTGCGAAATTGTATTTTAGGTATCTGTATCAGTTTCTTAGAAGAATAAAAAACTAAATTTGCATAAACGATGTATGAAATGAAATGAGTCTGAATCTAGAGTAAGTAAATTCGAGGACGGAAAGAAGAAATGCGGCACACTACAGTTTTATTGCACTCGTGTCATATTAGGATGTCTAACACTCTGGAGAAATATTGAATTCCTCCAGTTTTTATGGACCAAAGTTTACCATTGTTTATTTCTTTGGAGAGAATAAATAAAGGGGAAAGCCTGAAGCTCTGCTCTAGTTTAGCTTCCTTTTCCTTTGTTATTATTCCAAAGGGTTAACAGTTAAGCTTCTTTATGTATCGTCCTTCCCCTACAAAATGAAATACAACAGCTACGAACCTGTCTATAGCAAAGCCAGTTTACTTATGTCCTATAACTTTTGCTCTTTATTAGAATTTTGATACACACAGACACAGCAAGCAAAATGTCATGTTATAAATAGTCCCTGTACACAGAACCTATCTTGAGTAAATATATTTCTATATGGAACTTTGGCATATATTATTGTTTGCATTAGATATTATTGACAAACCATCTGTCTCTATAATGCAGTTTTTCATATTACATGAGTTACATGACTTTAGACACGAGTGAACAATATTATAAGATGCACTGTACGGTGTTCCGCAAAACTGGTTGTTGACATAATTTCTATTGGTGTATGGAAGCATTAGAATATATGCAGGGTATTGCAAAATTATGAGCAGTGCAATGCAAAGTGCAAAGTCAAACTACAACTTTACTCCTACAATAAAGAACCATAATAATTATAATGGGAATGTATATACGTTCAAAATATTAAGCTATTTTCAAATTGTAGCGAGGTCGCAAACCTAATGTCATTATCATAAATACGATTTTCACACTCCAATTTTTGTCGATAAAGCTTTGTGTTTAAGGAGAATAAATTCTTTCCCGAATTCTAAAGTCCAGTGATAGTAAAATCTTTATTTTTTCATTCAGTGACACATTAATGGTCAAATTTTTTATCTACACGCGAATTTTGGAGAAAGTTGATTTGAATCTATTAGGAATGACAAAATGCAATTTTGGCAATTTTATACAAATACTGCGAAACACTGTACGCCACTTCATAACAATACTTTTGTATACACGAAAGATGTGACATAAATGCATACCTATGTTTATGTGTGTTCTGCACCGATATTCAATGCTCTACTCTTACGGAAATCCTGCAGCATGAACTAAAACAGTTAATGCATACCTACATGCGATACAAAATACATTTATTGGCACGTATGAGCGCTTAAATTCCTGTTATGAATGTCTGTTATTGGAAGAAAGTCAATGTAAACATGCCTGGAACATTATGTATGTATGTAGTGCCATGATTAGGTTAGAGTTGTCGGCATCTGTGTCAGAAAAATCCCAATACATGTGCTTTTATTGTTTGCACAGTGAGTGTGCACTTTTAATGCATGAATATAATCTGCAGAAAATATAGGCTATACATTTGCAAAATTAATAATGCAATGCGGAAAAGTTAGAAAAGTTCCCTCGAAGACTTTCTTGTGATATTGTTTAATCAAAGGGCTGTGTAGACGAACAAGTGAAGTAATTGAACAAGGAAAAATTACCTATGCACCATGCACACTTTCTTATCATATAGGTACATAGTTACTTAACTGTAATTACTGTAGGTATGTTTTTCTTCCTGCAAGCCTTATTGTAAAGTTTGTTATCTTGGAATATATTTCAAACAAATTTGACGTTTCCAGCTAATTCACATGAAAGGAGCTATTTAAGACACTAGAACAAAGCACGGGTTCTAGGATTTTAGATAAAAATCAGCTAAAATACAGTGGTCTAGGTACTCTGACTTGGTTGTAATATTTGATGCTAATGCAAGAGATGTAAAATGAGAATGTTTAATGCTTTTCTTTAATACAAAGTTTGAATGGACAAAGTTTTCATTCAGGTGCACTGCACGGACGGCTACATTTAGTACATTCATCCCATTTTCCCAGCACCTAACCATTCATGAAAGCTGTCTATTATGTATTTATGTTCACTTTTTCCTTTACTTTAATAATGCAGCAGAGCCGAAACGAAAGTTTCCCATTTCCTAGCAAATTATATCACAGAATCACGAACTCACCTCGAATTTCCAATTTTTTAAATATTAGATCATCAGGTAACTCCAAGAGTTAGAATTACTATATGCCGGCCCATTTTTTTGAGGGATCAGCGACCCATTGGATATGTTTTCTAAATATCCAGCGGTAGAATTTTTAGTTCTTTTCTTTTAGTAAAAGCTATAAAAAATATTTGCGTGTCTCATAAACACAATTTGTTCCGTCAATTCTGACTTAACATATTGCTGATTGCAGTGCATTGATTTGACTGGGATTCTCGGAAACATAAACCTGGCACGATCGGAAATTGGGCACTAGAGCAATAAAATAGAATCGTGAACGTGATGGTACAGCCGTAGGAATGTAGAGAGAGAGAGAGAGTAAAAGTTTTGAGATTCGCCTCATCTTGTACGGCTTCAATATATAAATTTTGGTGCTGTGTGAACACTCTATCTGATTTGGTCTGTTATATTCGGTCGGGGCATGCTTTAAGAAGGGAAATTGTAACAACAATACTTGCAGCGAAGAGTTTTGAATGAATTCAACTTTCAGCAAAGAATCCTCCTTTCCTTGTTAGTTTGTGTATTGAATCCAACTTTTTTGGTTACTCTCAAAGCAAACAAAATAATGGTGGCTTGAGTCTCGACTGATAGCAATGCATTGGAAACAGTTGTATTTGTTGCGACTGCTTTATTGTAACCATTAAGACTCAACATCACAAACATCACATCACTTCAACTTTCTCTTTAATGTATGGCAACTTACTTTCTACTAATGTGCGAGCCATTAGTAAGAATGAGGAGAAAGTAAGTAGAATAGATGTGCCCACCTTCACTCTCTCTCTCTCTCTATGAGGATAGGACACAAAAATTGTTAGAAAAGCAAATACTGCAAAAAGAAATAAGTGAAAGCAGTTTTCGCTTTATACTTATCTACAATGACTTACTACTCAACATATTATTTTTAACAGATACACAAAATATTTCAATGTGCACTAAAGGATGTGTATAGCTTCTCATCTTACATTTATTCATCCTTTCATATTAGACGTAAAACATTCTTCAGCATTCCTCGCCATGCATCATAGTCCACAAAAATACAACACAGCAATTTTAAATTGTAGCCTGCAACATAAAAGATGTTCGCTCCCGTTTCATAAGTTACTTAATAGTGCATCTATTCTTTATTGTTTCTTGTCGCTTTAATTCACAAACAGGTTCTTATTCCACATGGCTAGGTAAATTCCTCTAATAAATTTATGCTTTTGCCGAACATCATTTATATTCTGTGTGACAGGATGACATCAAAAATAAATACAATGAAGTAGTAATGTAAAGAAGAGAACATGAAAATATTATGTCGGTTTATGTCGCTACCCTTATTTTAAGTGTAATGTCTTGCCTCTTGTTTTAACGGAGACTTTTGTAGTTTTGTGGTACTTGAAGACGCTTTAGAGACGAGAATTTTCACTTGAATCATGCTCTATGTTTCTCTAATAGACTCTTCTACAACTTTCCTCTATTTATGCAGACAGTTATTCCTGTGTTATTGGCATAGTTTATGACTCCAGGCTCTCTTTATAACACACAACTAAAATATTCCTTTCTGCGTTTCCACCATTCCGCTATGCATTCTTAACTTAACAATAATATGTTGCAGAAGAGTAAAAGACAGACAGAACACTAACAATGAGAACAAGCACCAAGTAAACAAAAGCTTCATCCTGGATAAGAAAAACTACTTTTTTCCTATCTACATAACTTTTCCACTGTATGTTAACGATGCTCATTTCACTACATCGTTAAACAACTGTGATATAACTCTATGCATGCAAACTATATGAAAATGTCTTTAACAATCTTTTGTCTAAAGCTATGCAAATGGCTAGCATGTTTTATGCCGAATTTCAAGGAATAAATGCAAGCAATAAAAAATCTTTTTGGTTGCATCATCTTTCTGTGACATTTCCCCTAAATCTTTATTTGAATCTTACACAGTTTTCTTAAAACAAGCAAGAGTTATGAAGTTATTTCATAGTTTTGCTACATTATATTATATAACTTTCTCATACATAGCATGTACTTACTATTAATTAAAAACAGCTGTATTTGTTATAAAAACGTAAATAGAGCACCGATACCAAATACTATTCTACTAATTTCTACGTGTACCGTGTACCTAATGTAAAATAAGTTCAGTGGCCAGTGATGCAATGGAAATTGTCAAGTCAAATGGTATCGTAAGAAATTCCAATTGTGTAATAGGGTAGTAGTCTTTCGACGTTGAAAGAAACGCAAATAATTCTATCGAAAACGTCGGCGAACTACTTTTATTGCATGTTGCGTACCTATTCTGTTTTTTATTCATCGTGCTTAAGACTTTCTTCTAAGAATTGAATTTTATGGTTATTGTCTTCCTATTGTGTTAAGTAATACTTAGAAAACGTACCTAATTTCATTTGTTAGAGAGACGATCAATAACCGAACATGGTTATGCTAATAAGGTATAAGAAAAAGGAGCGTGCAATAGTCCAACTAACAAATGATCAGTCGTGTATTGTACTTTTTATAGCAATTCTCTTCTTGCAAACATCGGGGAAGAGTATTAATATCGAATACTGGTCGGACTAACATTCAGGAAAGCATGAGAGGGTTGCCGTTCATAAGAGATGGGACTCCTTCCCAGGTACATACAATGAAATCGGAAATAAGGATTTATTACAATGCAATCGATTATAATATGCCTGCTATTCTAGTTGTTTCCGTATGTTTTCTTATAGTGTGAAAAATAGAAGCGACAATAGTCATTCTGATCAAAGAATTCATTTAAAGACATGAATGGCATTAATTATAGCACCATGATCAATTATCTTCTATTGTACCATTGAGGTATTTACTAATTGTGATTCTGTCTTGACTTTCGATTTGTGTCGAGTTTGTGTTTCTGTCTTCTTGCACATATGTGACTGGTGCTATAGGAAAACTGTAGCACTCATGTTTTTCTCATGCGGAAAAGCAAGCAAGTTTCCATTTTCTCTGTATTTGTGTGAACATTGATAGTATTGAGCCGTCTCTGTTTATTAGCCAGTAATTTAAACGTGTAATGTGTCGTCCATAAATTTACTGTCTGACTCAACAGCTATATATATCGTTACTTCCAAATTTTCTGTAAAGCTTTTATCGACCAAACCATTAACGATGGTTCGAACAGTTAAAAGTAATTTGTCTTCGCTTGCCTATATATATACACTTTTAAGAATTCCACAATATACTTAATAATGTTTGTGTGTGTCGGAGTAAGTAATTGTACTTTGTTGAGTACTTCCTCCATTATGTCATGTATAAGTAGCGATAAAAGTTACGATACAGTAGACATAGAAGCTCTATCTATCTGTTTTTGTTGTAGAACCGTAGAACTATTTTTATTATCAGTAACAGTAATGTGGTTGTGAAACAAGTGACGTTCCTCTCTCGTAAGTAACTATATATATGTTCTGTACTATTTATATGAACGAAAGCATGAAAACTATAAACAGTTTTGTAAAAGGCAATATTGTTTGATGCTGTAGAAAGGTTTGGACCTTGAGCTCAATCTTCTTTCTCCTATGAAAAACGGCAAGTATCTTCTAAAACTCTTCTAATCCTCGGCACTTTTTTCTTTTTCATTAGGTTGTCAAGATGCTGGTGATGGTTGTGGCCATTTTTGCTGTTTTATGGCTACCCTACCGTGGAATGCTTGTCTACAACTCTTTCGCCACTTGGTTTGGCAAGGAAGTATTTATGGACCTATGGTTTCTTATGCTGGCCAAGACTTGCGTTTACATTAATAGGTAAGTTTTTCTAAACGCCTACTCAGCTAGACAAACTCTAAAAGAAGAAAAAACAGGAATCTTCATTATGTGCAACACACAGCAAGTTATTTTTTTGAAATGGGTGGGGATTGGGTGTTGTATAAAATGCATCCACACTGCTAACGTTAATCACGAATGTTCCCTAGATGGTTCTTACTTTGCTAACTCTATATAATGCTAGTATTATTACACAAGTTTAGGAATTCCACATATTTATCTGTTTTAAGTAGAAATCACAAAGGAGACATTCAGAGAAAGAAAGAGATCATGTTTGTGCATTAAGTAGGCATATACGAAAAGTGTGGCATTCCGGAATTCGTAGTTTGCTCGTAACTTTGTATTGCAGAATTTTCTAGTGCAGAGTGCAGATATAAGTTAAGCACTAAAGCGTGTCCAAATCGGAAGCCAGTTGAACCCAGATACCTAGTCATATAAACACCGTACATCTCTTTTAGTAGCGTTAGAAAACTTAACTATGTAGAATGCAGTAAGAGCTCCACTCCTTCATCAGCCTTGTTTCTTCTTTCTTTTTGGAAAGTTTGTGTGAAAACTTATTCATGGCAACTTAAGTTTCCTTGTACACGGTAGGCGAGATTTAAGATGGAAGCAGATTGAGAACACAAGACTCATTCTTGAAAATTGGAGCTGTGCAGGGGGAAAAGAGGAAGCGATAGATGTAAATTTTATCCGACAAGGTGTTTTAAAGAAATTGGTAGCGGGATTTCAAAGAGTTACTCTAAATCCACCGGCTCATGTCAAATGAAATATAGTCTGATTCCGGGAGCAGGAAAGAATGTCGAAAAATTGTCACCATCTCTCTTCCTTCCTTGAATTATCACCAGGTTTGTACATTGCATACATTAGAACATGTTTCCTAAAGTTAATGCAATAGGACATGTTGCATTAGATTCGTGAACTATTAAGCATGAAGAAAGGTTGACTTGCTAACTTTGTGGCAACTCTGATAAATTCTACAACTTTAACTTTCACATCTTGTTGGGAAAGAGAATTAATTATTCTTCTAGTTAGGAAAACTTTTCACGTATAGGTATTTACTTATTTCTCATATTATTTAGCAATACAGTCATGTCATGTGTGCCATACTTTATCTTTCTACATATCATTAGGTAGTTTTAAGTATGAACAAATGTCTTGCCAGCTGTCTAATCGTAAGTCAACTCAACACCACCTTTCTCTTCTCATCTTCTAAAGTATAACATTAGAGAAAAGGCTTTCTCTTCAATTATTTATCATTTTAGCGAACATTTGATGTATACTACAGTTACGTGCTATATGAACATCTTGCAATAGGCACCAGTAAGTGTAACACACACGTAAAGGCTCCTAGAATTCTATTAAGACACTTAGGAATTGCAAAACGCTCTTATGATTTACATAAAAGCCTTGAACACTTTGACTCAGTCTAGAATGGAGTCAAGAGAAAGTAAAACTGATGCTTCGGGAGTTGAATTTCACTTTTAAATTTCAATCCTCTACAGTCACTGTCTACCAAACATCACTTTCGGACCTGTTACAGTGATTATTAGTGTCCATACACAGTAAGTATGCCTAGGCATCCATTATCTATTATTTATTAGAGTTTTAGTAACAAATTCGCTAAATTTTCAAACAAAATCTTGATATCTAGTAGTTATTACTAAGAATCTTTTAATCCATTGTCTAAAAAGTAAAGATGACCAAGAAAACTATGAAAAGTTAGTGAAACCCATTACCATTTACTGGATGCGACTAAGTAACAAACATAATTTAAGAGAAATGGACATAGTATATTGTGTTACTAAAATGAAAGACAAAAAGGCATAAATGTAAACATCTTTTGTGTGTAGATAATAAAATGAGTTGGCTGCGTAGGAGGCTGTTTATATCTTGTTTACTGTTACGAGTTAAAATACTGTAACAGATACACCAACATTCACTTTCTCTAAAGTTATCTGGCACTTTCTCATATCCTACACTATACGTTTTTCATCTTTTTGATCCATAACAATGTAGTATTTATGTACGCGTGTGTAGCATGTACTTTCTTATCTTCGTCCTGCTGTACTTCTCCGATTTCTTAAGTGTATGTGTAAAATGTCGAATAGCACTTTACTAGAATCTCTTGATCCGAAAGCTTAGATAACCTAGGAAGCTATGTTGCTTCCTGGGAATGGGAGTGAATGAGACACACATGGAGGTATATTTAAGTTTAATGTAATGAAAGAGAGGCTGGTGAGAGATATATACGTTTAAAATGTCCGAGACTAATAAAAATAAATATTAGAGTGAAAGCTCAGTTCTAAAGAGAAAGTAGATCTCGAAAAGTAACTTTTCGTATGAAAGAAAGAGAGCAAAATAGTAAAAGGGAGGACAGTAAAGGGACATAGAGACATTAAAACAACAGAGCAACAAGATTCAGCCGTCATATACTCAGCGGAAGTTTTAGCAACAGTAATAAGCGTATATCAAGCTGACTATGTTAACTATTCATGTGGAAGGATGGCGGGCCTAGACGCATGCAGTGTGCTATTAAGGCAGAATTAGGATTTAAACATTTCCTGACTATTCCCTCTATGATCTCCATGAAATAATTGATGAGACATATGCGGTCTCGGCTTTTCATAATCTCTTGTAACTGCTTGCATGGTTTACAGCAGTTAACACTCAAAGAACAGCTAGAGACTAAAAGAAAGGTAATGACACAGAGTGTGTATGAAAGGACTAGGATTACAAATATTATAGCGTTAATAGTGAAGGCAAAACTTTTCCCCACTATACTCTTGGCGGCTTTATGCTAATTGCAAATAAAGCATAGCTAAGCTTCTTCAACTCCCGCACCAAAGTTGTCTTGCAAAAGAGCTTTTCCAAATCAGAAGCGTTTAGTGTTGGGACTCCTCTCGTTCTGAACCCACTTAAACACATACTAGGTACTCTCTCTCTTTCCTTTCCCCTTCCTTCCTCGCCAGATTTGTTCACCCAGTGAACTTTCGTTTTTGGCATCTTCTTTCCCTCCAGTAAAAACTATTGAGCCATACATCAGAACCAGATTGAATACGACTTGTGGAATTAAACAAATACTTTTCTACACTCTACACTATCTACACAAATGTCTTATAGTATAAACGCAAGGGAACCTTCAAAAACATTATACTACCTTCTACAGATATAAAGGAATGCTCAAGGTCAATTTTTTATTTCCATGAAAAGGATCAATTCAAGTACCGATTGTTCAACAGTGGGAATAAATCCTCTGTAATATTGTATAAATTATTTTCTGCTTTAATAAAACGCTGCCCGTTTCAATACATTATTGCAATTCCAAATTTTTTACCGTCTAAGAATGATGAGTGTGTATTGTGTATATAATACATTGTACAGTAGATGTAAAAGGTTAAAAGTCACCTAATTGTGTCTGAAACTTTGCGTAATGAAAAACTTTTGAAATGAATTCCTTTTGAAAATGCATTTTAAAATTAAACATGGAGGAATTCCGTTCTTAATATAAAAAGAAAGTATTTTAGGTAGGGTGAGATATTATATAAAGTGTAACCTAAATATGTAGGTTTCGGCCTTTAGAACGACCATCAAAGTGAAAGGCTTAAAATTCACAAGGAAAAGGTAAATTATTACGTGGGAGAAACCTTGTGTCGTAAATTTAACTTAATCTAGGGGAGTAGTTAGTTGGTAATTAGCTTGAAGTTTGGGAGGAAGGGAAGACGACGCTTCTGGTCAAATCAATTTAGCAAAGTGGGAGTTGTAACTGGTAGAAGAAAGGTAGGGTTGTTGGTGAAAGGGGCATGTAGTAAAATGGTAATATCTATAGTCAAGGGCTTTTCTGTTTGTTCATCATCCTTCAGTTTGAGAGTGTAGGCTGAATAAATGATAATACAGCTTTCACTATAGTTTTTGAATATCATTGTAGCTTTTGATAAGTGTGACGACAGTTTACCACATTTTATTACTTCTTGACGTAACTGGTTCAAACGTTCAGAGTAACACTACTTAGAATTCATAAATTAAAGTGAACGGGACTATTTATCTTGACAAATTAACATGCCTAGACGTATCTTCATTCTTTTGGGTTTCTTTTGAAGACGCAGCATTACTTTAAAATGGAATCTAAATATTGTGTAGGTACATACATAGGTATGCATACTCAAAGTACCTATGTTGATTGAACTTGATGATAATATTCTACTTTAGATGTAAAGAAGCTTACTTGCACATGACATCATCCCCAAATAGCATCAAGAGAAATAAAAAAGTGTGGAAAGTACTATTTTAGCGCCCTATACACTGACAACAGTAGAATTTTCCCAGAATTTCCGCTTCAATGAGAACGAATGAAGGAAAAACTATAAAAAGAATCTTCCGTACGACTCTCGCTTTCTTTCTCTGAAAAGCAAAAGAAGAACAGAACGAGATAAGTGCTACAATGGTTGAGCACTAAGTATAAATTCTGGTTTGTGTCACATTAAAACCTTCAGGATTTCCTGAGAGACTCCAGAAGTGTACATGTGGAAAATAAGTCATATCTTGTAATGTGTATACTATAGAGTCCTCTTATTTTAGTTAGCAATGTAGTCGTTGACATTACTACCGAACACCTATCATCTTTTTTCTTGAACTCCACTGAATATGAAAAGGTAACTGTATTTTAGCTACTTTCATCTTTCATATAGCAATAATGTGATGCCAAGATAATAATAACATTATGTAGTGTAGGTACTATAGTATGGTTCCTAGTTCCAAGTAGATTTATTAAGGTTTCTTAAGCTCAAGACAAAAATAAAATTGTGAATTCTCATGTTAAAACCTTACGTATTCGAAGGTTATTGTCATTGTCACACTTAAATACGAGAGTCCCAATTCTCTTTGGTTCATTCTTGTGCTCAATTTTCATTTTCAATTTACAGTTGCAATTGAATAACCTTGTAAAGACATCACAAATCGTTTTTTTAAGTTTCTTTCTTATCATGATATTAAGATACAAATCAAAGAAGCCTGTGGTGGTTTATTTTATTATCCTTTTTAATTGAGTTTCAGTCGATATAAAAGTAAGTTTGATGTATTTAATGCAATTTAGTACCAATTGAATTGAGTCTTCTACCATGTTCCTCGAAAATTGAACTATATTTTAGTATTACAAAGGAAACGGATGAGTTTTTCTTAGAATTCTAACTTTTACTCAAAATCTGTATCAAATAATGAGATAATGATAATTGATGGTAGGACCATTTGATTGAGCTGATCGAGGCCTTAATTGGACTCAAGATACAAAATAATATTGACATAAAGGATTTTTTGTATTGTATCAGTAACAAAGAGAATAAAAGTTGCGCACAATACCTCACCTCAGGAAATCTAGTTTCAAGTTTCTGTTGTATCGTATCCTATTATCTCCTGAGTTGAACTTGCAATAATAATGCATAGAATATGTCTGTATAACCTTTATTGACCCACACCGCTTTCTCCATTCCATACCAAAACTTTTCCATTCTATAGGGCGACGTTCTTTTCAAGGGAAATAGTAGTAAAAGTTTCATTTTGTCATGATATCATTGAATGACCTTTGTTATGCTCTTTGTGTGAGTAGGTTCATGCCAAATCTTATTTAGACACACTTTATTCATGTATGTTCAGAGTTTTCTACTCAAAACGAACGTCTTTTCATCTCCATGTGTAATTGCAAAAGTGGTTATGCATTATTAAAGTAGAAAGTTGTCAATAATAATACATGGGGAAAGTTTAGCTCTTTTGATATTTATCTGTTTCACATTGTATGCAAATTCTAATTCTTTTCACAAGCATTTGTGCGCATCATGAAATTGTGGTGCCAAAGCTTATTATGGCTTAAGAAAATATTTTGATGTGGCACTAAGGGTTGAAAAGAAAGACAATTCTATAATTGACATTTGAAATGATATAAAAGGGTAAGAATTCTAAAAATCCTACCTGTAGTTATCTTTGAAAAGGGTTCGGTTGTGGAGTCGACGCGTATATTTCATTGAATGGAAAGGATAATAGCTGTCGTATGAGGCATGTTTATTAACTTAGTTTATACCTTATATGAAATTCTGAAATTCTTGAAACGTTTCGTTTTTGTATATAAATGTACTAAAGTGAAAATGGAGTAAAATATTTGCATAAATAAGCAACATTAAATGACGCAACATACCTGACGTAATTTCCCGACTTACTGTGTAATAAATCAACAACGAAAATTGTGAAACTAAAAAGCAACTAATGTATCAAACTGTGTATATGTGTTTTAAATTCTGTCTGAATATTTCTTGTGTATTAGACATATCATTTAACGCTAGCTCACTAACTCACGCAGAGATTTTGTTAGAAGACTCATAAATATTTATTGCGAAAATAAGTAGTTGGATAGCTTGTATCATTGTATTACACAGGGAAGTAAATGCTCTGATTCATTCTCATCTTGAGTGAGTAATGAGCTGGAAAAAGTAATTTTGTCAGGTTGATTCGATTATGGAAATATGTACAGTATTCACTATTCATCATACATAAACCATTCATTACAGGAAAAATATATAAGAGCAAGCCGTATAGAGCTAATATATATCTTTTCAATTTCTATTCCCTGTTGGTAGGTAGCTTTTCTAGTAATAAGGCGCCACATGACGTTAGAATATATAGACTTCAGACTGCGACTGTAGCCAAATGTAAGGAGCAAGGAATATTTGAGAGAAAGCAAGCCAACAAGTATCCCCAGGAAAGACAACAGAACAGAAAGTATCCTTAGGGAAAACGCAGCAAGTAACTTTATTGTCGTCAAATGATTTGCAGTCGTCTCGTCTGCTTCTGGTGACAGGAGTAAAATATTGCAGAAACTGTCCAAGGCTCAAAACTATGGACATATTTTCTAATACTCTCTCTCTCTCTCATTTCTAGAATTTTATTGATTGCTAGTAAAACGTAGGTAGCTACTACTGCTACTACTATTAATAATACAGAGGAAAAGTTTTTCTGGAGATGATCACTTGTATCACCTTGCTAATCCCACCAGTAGTATATTTCTTTTTCTTGTCAGCAAAATTATTGCAGCCAACATTTACAAATATATGTTGATATAGATGGATGTTAGTCAATAATATATACATGGAGATTGGAGAATATAATACCTATAGCTTCTTATATTCTTTATTAGTAGAGAGATAGAAAAACGTTATAGAGAATTATTGTGTACTTTGGTACTTGTGGCATTCTCCATCTAAAATTCTGATATCATCAGAGGACGTCTATGGTATGCCTGGAGTGGATTTCCTAATAACATAACGATCAATTCACTGGGCAAACTATATTTTCTTTTATCCTGAAATAGATTTCTGTTTGTTAGAGTCAGGGGCTGTCTTGTTTGACAATGTGTTGGACAGAGAGTCGCGGTCAGAGTCCAAAATATAACTTCCATCTCCTGATAAATAGACAGCTTTTAGCTCACCTTTGGAAGCAGCGAACAAAAGTGAAAGGATCTCCCTGTTTCCTTCAAGTGCTTTCACACATTGTGATTCTAGTCTAATATAAAAGTAGTAGTGGTAAGAGCTAGTGGTGTGTCGTTCGTAAAACGACAGCATACAATGCGCATTGACCTCTGGGCGGACAGACCGCAAACCGTGGAACTATTAATTTTCCTTGTGACAGCATTACTAAGTTATTCTATCTGTCTATATACAGCTAATCAATGGTGGCGATGGGGTGCACTGGGAAATCCTTTCGGCGAAATATATAAGCAGAGATATCAGCAGGTGGAAACACTAGAGAAAACAAATTCATTAGTGCAATCTAAACAATTATAACTGAATCCTCATTCAAAGAAAACCACACTGATACATTTAATTGCATTGAAAATGTTATTTTTCAACTTTGAGAGCTTGTAAATAATGGCGTCAACGAATTTTGAGCATGAAAAGTCGTAAAGAGCAACAAAAATGGGATTAGATTTGCTTTTGCGTCCCTATTTGCCACTTGTCAATAGTGTGCAATGGGGAATATTCCAGGTGTGAGAAAGATCTGTGGAACTGGTTATTTATACGCATACGTATAAACATGTAAATATTAAATTTTCTGTTCTCCGTCACGGGTTTCACTTATTTTCTCTTAAAACATTGACGTATTCAAAGTTTCGAGTGTGGAGTAGAGAGGCACTTCCATTTATTTACGTCAATTCCATTTTATTCTTTTCCTTTGTACATATCTGGAGGAAATGGTGCGAAGAAATCGATTGAATTTTTGAAAATCTCATCTAGAGAAATACGTCGTGTTGACTTTACGTCTTTTGCTGAGCCTGTAAAATAAAATATCTGTAAGTATATCTTCTTACATTGAACTCCTACTGTCGCCGTGTCGTATTTACTGCCTCAAGCTTATTTACTCAATTGAAGACTCATTCTCTACGTATTCAGGCATAGGGATTTTTTTTCTATTTGCATTTGGTTTGTTCTACACAAATTCTGGCTACCGCAACTCAACCCATTGAACATATATTCCTTCCCCAACCCAAATGGAAATCTTGAGGCTTCTGAAATCTGAATATACTGAATTGAACCAAACTTCACCACAATGTTTCAACTTTGACATGTAAGTCGACAAGCAAGCGACGTGATTATTATATAGGCATCAATGCAATCTACGACCCGGCTTTTCCTTCCTACTATTCATTTCAATGTAGTGCGCACTATTCTATACTAAGGTTGACAGATAGATATTGTCAATCATAGTCGCGTACACAGACCCAAGGCATACTTGTAAAAAATGTTTGCAGATTGTAGTCTAACCAGGGAACAGGGAATGCTCCAACAAACATGCCAGTATGATGCAAAAAGAATTTCAACTCTGAATTCACTCGTTTTTATGCACATTCTTACTTATTTAGCATATTACTCAACATTCTCAATAAAACATACTCACATAGAACACTGAAGGAATTCTACGCAGTATCCTTAAGAAGTAGCTGGGGAGGATGGAATGGAAATGGAGCATAGCTAGTCTCACTAATCCCCAGTAATATTGAAAAATATCGCATGAGAAATCATTGTAAAGAGCTTATTTTTAGTGGTTTATTGACCATCCCCCGAAAATGATGCATTGGTTTTGGCTTGACTTCATTTTCAATTTAATGTTGAACACAAAAATTGGATTGGTGCTTGTAGTCAACAATTAAAGCCAATGCAATTAAGTTTGGGTCAGAAGCAATTCATTTATTATTATGTTTTGCAATTTGCATGAGTATAAGTAACTCAGTAAACAAGCATAGTAATGTAATTTCTATCAAATCAAGCTGTCTTCTAAAATAGCTTAGTTGCGGTATCCATATCTAGTATTACAATTTGCGACACAATCGTAGTTTTACGATTTTGCTCTGATTTGCACTTTTGGAACTTTGTATTGGAAATATTGTGATATTCAAAGGAAATTCTATTGTTAATGAATGAAAACATGGAATTGAATGGAGACGTAACCAGTTGTAACGAAGTTGTGCATGGGCAGTATTGATAATTCCACTCTGTTTTTGTTAATATTGAGATTGAGATCTAATTCCTTCTAGTCAATGAACATGGTATTTCTAAACTTATATTGACAGGTCCTTACACTTACTTAGTAATGAAAAATCACGTATCTTATAATAGTCAGTAGTTGTTAAGACAGTGACCATAAAAGCTTTTGCGTGTAGGTGCTACTCATGGTAATTGCCAGTAGAATTGTGTAGATAAGAAAATCATTGACATAGCATTCACTATATGCTATTTATTTGTGTACACTTATCTAGTGTCGAATGTCAGATTGGTGTGTCTTCCTGCGTTGTTTTTTTATGTTTACACTAGGAAACCAAAGGCACTTATAATTATTTATTACCTCGAACTGTAGAAATGCTTAACCTATTCATTCCTTTCGTGAAGAAGGTTTATAGACACTATAATGTATTGATAGTTGAGCACATGTGTGGCCATATACAACTACGGCGAGTGCTGAGATGAGAGGAGAAAGGGAGCAAAACTGAAAAGATTGGATTTCATTTGTATTTTGTTTGGGTGTAGCATTTAGGCGTTGTATACTCCGCCTACTTGGTCTATTGAGAGAAAGTATCTTTCTCTCTCTGACATATCAGCACTATATTTCTAAATGGCACATATGTGGATGGTGGGACGTGTTTCGATATCAGTGTCTACGGATGATAGTATCGCATTATTATATTTCTCTTACTTAAAGTAAGTAAAGTTACAGTGGCTAATGTAGGAAAGGAGTCAAAAGAATCTTCTCTTCCATTTCCCAAAGACAGGGCTGGGCTGACTGAATAAAGTAGAGCATTCGGGCGTAATGATCCCATTATTTTACAGCCAGTATGTGAATCCAGCGAAATGGGAGTGCATTTCAAAAGCTCTCGTTTGTCTTGAAATAGTGAAACGGCTTTTCTCGTCTTTAACTGAATCCTAGCAGCGAACTGTATTTTATTTAGCACTAAGGCATGCTTTGCCTAGCTACATACAACTAAGTAAGTGTACCTGAAGTCTGAAGGATGTTCCAGCTTCATACAATGAACTCTATATCTAGTATACATCAAAAGACTTATTTTTCACTTTCCTACGCGTACCTCATCACAGACTATACACTAAAATACAATACAATACAATAAAGTCCATCTATGTATGAGAGGGGCAGGGGTCATAGAAATTCCTAGAACTGGATTGTTAGTCGCCTTGCTTGCTGGCTTGGTCAGCCTCAGTGTGCCAGAAGAGTACTACTCCAAAATCGAGGCTCCTACTGTTGGTGGTCAATTTGTGGCCGAATCTTTTGGATCTAGTTGGTTCAGAGTTTCACAGATTCTCTTTTCTGAAAAAGCTGAGTCCACCTTGTTATAGTTATTCACACGAAACCACGAACTCACGAACTCATTCTTGTCTCACAATCAGATCAGCGTCATACAATATCCTACTATAGGTACATATAGCTCTTATTTTATATTCTAGTTTTCTCTCTAAGTGTATAAGGGTCATTTTATTACCATGTGTTCCTGCGCTAACGGCCTGCTGGTCGTTCTACAAGATCAATTCACAAACTGTCTTGTTCCCTAACTCTCTAGATACCTAACTTAAATAGCATTTACATGATATTTGTAGAGAGAGAGAGAGATTTCTAAACTGGAATTACACTGGGCAGCATAGCTTGTGAGTTTACTGTAACTCAATAGTAGTAAATTAATACCTACCTAGTCAAAATACTTGTATTACCTCTATTAATACCAACTATAATTAACCGAAATTCGGGTTTATTCATCTTTGTCGTCAGACGAGTGGGTGACGCATGAAGTCGTGACGTCTGTTTAATGTTTAGCTTGAGCCCGGATAACGTTGCGTGTATTTCATTAATCATTCAAATGTACTGTGCTGCTACTACAAGAAAAATTTATTTTGATTATAAGGTTAACGTAGGAGGAATCAGCCGACACCCTGTAACATGAGTTTTGAGGATGTTACATGAATGAGATTTTAATCCATAAGAAAGGCAAAATCATCCCACACAGCAAAATGTATACAGATAAAAGTAATTTCTGTTCATGTTAGAATTTCATTCGAGTACAGTTAGTATGTATGAAAGAAAATTTCCATTCTTCCATGTGCGTGCCAAGACATCCTTTCATTTCTTACACACATTCCACATTAGGACTACAGATACACATTGAACAAATTGAACTCTCTAGTGACTTCAAAAAGTCTTTATCATTATGAACAACAGTGGAGCTTAGAAGAAATGAATGGCTCTTTGTAAAGAAATTCCCCCTTTTTATAAAAAGTGGACATTGTACGAAGGAAATCTATAATCCCATCCTAAATTCAATGTTTTGTGTATTGTCGAAGTTTGAATCATAGGGTAGGTAGTAGGTAGCGTTGTAGGTAGCTCGGTTGAAGTAAATAATATAATGGTTGTCCGTCAGTTGATTTCAGCTGGGCTACAGTCTACAGTCTCATGTCCAACAAAAACTCGGCTTTGACTTTCAGAATTTATAAAAGTCGGACAAAAAGTTCTTTGTGTTGTATTATGCATAATATTCAACGATGAGATGGATAGAGAAATTGTTCTAGTTCGTCGTACTACTCAGAATTGATTTGACGAAAGGGAAAGTCTGCACACTGGAGATAATAACATTGCTGTAGAGACTGTTCTTGTACTAGAGGCACCTACCCTGCTACATTATGCAACCGATGAATTTTACAACCGAACTCAGAGGCTCTTCTCTGCTAATGCTAAAACCTTTTGTATAGCTGCAGACGCCTATGAATCTGCTATTGAATTGTAATGGGTACCAACGGTACCCACTTCCCACTGTTAGCAGCTATTCAAATGTGTGTGTAGTGAGCAATAAAGTTGAATAGTTTCTGTTGAATGAATTTCCTCAATGCATTTGCCTAGATCGTGTTCACATTTATCCTTGATATTACACCAAAGGAGTTCATTCAAAGAAAATGGGGGACCTAGGGAAGATGTTACATACAATTTTCAAAGTGGTCGTTAGCCTTTTGGTTGCCAGCTATACACTTAATACGAGTTTAATATGCTCGTAAGTGAAAATTTCGGAGAAATTCCTACTTGACTTCACTCCTTCATATTTCCAAAATGCTGCAGCTACAGACTATATATTCAACTTTCTGATTATTATAATTAGCTAATGAAATTATTATCTAATCTGCAAGACTTACGTAGGTAGCAGTGTAGACAAAAATTAAATCGCTGGTACTTTGCCTATAAGCTTGCTGAAAGTCATCTGCACAATTAATGTAATAGTTATTTTAAATGTAAATGGCACATATCCCTAAAAGGCGGTTATATGAGAAATTGAATGAAATATTTGGATTTAGAAATTATAGAAAATTCAAAAACCGCAGCGTAAATGACTTGTAAATGTCAGGTATTTGGTTTGCCATGAAGAATACAGGATCTTGGCGTGTTATCCAATAGCCACGAGCAGGATACTACCACCGATATGATAAAATTATGTAGCTTAACATAGCATGCTCCGGTTAGAGTGCCGATTCATTATTAGTGTAATATTAATGGTTAGTTACTTTTGCAAATGGAAACGATAACATGATTATAAGCAGGGGAGGAAAATAAATTACTTTCACTCGAATTATATTATTTTATCACGAGAAATGCAAATTATAGTTGTAACTTAGTGCAGTGAAAGGTAGCTTCTGTGTATTATAGTAAGTACAGTGTACGTCGAAAGTTTCTTGTAGTATACGACTTTCTCCATGTAAATTTTATTTCCTATTTTTACACTGAACAGCTCACCAAAATTGTTTTCAAGCCTTTCCAAGCAGTTTTAGTGAGAGGTGAAAGTCTAAAACAATTTTGGTGAGCTATTTAGAGCAAAAATATGAAATAAAATTTACAAGAAGAAAGTCATACTTCAAATTACTTTTGACGGACACTGTACATAACTATACGCTCATGATGCAAATGAAAATTCACGGGTACTAAATAATTTGAAGAGAAGGAAGGCTAATCCATTGGAAGGCGAATTTAAGTTGTCTATCTAGTATGCAATAATGGCTCGAAGTCATATCTCCCATTTTATCTTGAAACAGTTTAAGTACGATATAAATATATAATAATTTCGGAAGAGGCTTTTACATAATGTCTCCCTTCGTTTCGTACCTAGGTAAGTAGATACGGTAAGTAACTACTAGTTGACGTCCTCCTAATCTAGTGCACAATAAATAAGTGTTTACAGATGTACTACTTATTGTTAAGTTGTATAGTTGGATCTATTATAAAAAGGAGAGAAGGTAAACGTAGCACACATTCATAAAAGAAGCTAGAGACATTTATGGGGCCTTTGTAGAATTGCTGTTCGTATTTTAGCATGCAGCCATAGGATAAGCGAAATTTTCGTGATCCTATTTATCTTGTATCGACCACTACCAGACCACTCCGGATGCGGATGGCGGATCCTGCTGCTTTATTATTTACATTAAAGCACATTTATATGGGCATAAAGTAGCTAGGAGTAGTAGCGGTGGAATTGGGATCTATTGGATTCCTATCACACGTTCAGGTGTGTGTTATGTACTTTTCGCAATAAATACACAGAGGAATAAAATCCACTATGTATTTAATTCCAATGTATATGTAGTGCAATAATGTATGTATCACCATAAAGGTATGGGGGAAGAGTGAGTGTGAGCCATAATATCTCTCTCTCCGTCTTCCATGAACAAAATTACGATTAGAAAATAAATGTTTTGAGTTGGAAGTTGGAACTATGAATTCCAATGCTTAGTTGTAATGCTCCATGCTTCAGAAAGTAGAAATGAGATAGATCCAGCTGTGAAAAGTAAAGGCAGTAGTGCTTGCATAGATAGTCCCTTGTAATATAAACTAGAAAATGGATCGTAAAACTGAGTCAGTGAGCGAGCTAGTTCAGTGAATAAACGAAGCGACTCTGGATTAAGTAGAGTGACTCTTCCCCAGTGGCCGAAGGGTTTCTGGAATGACTCACCTAATGTTTAATGTAAGATTTTAATAGGATTTCCAGTGTAGCACACTGAAGAAACAAATGCGATTGAGAAAATCCACTTTGTATTCCGCCTTAGTCTTCGTTTGTGTCACAGTTTACACTGTTTGTGTGTTTGATTGAGGGCCATTAGATAGGCAAAGCAAGATGAATAACGCAATTAGATGACATTCAAAGTCCTATCTCCTACACTCTCTCTACCTCATCTTACTACTTATAGTTTTAGGCCAGGGAACAACAAGTATTCTCTACTACATCTCTCTCTGCGATCTGTGTAAGAAAATCATTCTAGACATCAGACATGTATAAGCATCTTCTAGTAACTGCTACTGATAGCGGAGGATTTACTGAAATTAATAGAATAATATAATTCATGATCTTAATAAAACCTCGACACGCACACTAACAAATGCAACGTACATTGCTTTGGCATCGACACCAGCATACAATGTCAGAAACACTCCTCACACTTTGTAGTGTCTGTAGTACCATCAAGTATTTAAGTAGCGCCCTAAATCTAAAACCACCCGTAGACACTACGATTACACTATGACATCAGTACCTTCAACCTTCTACTTATAAGCTTAATATTTGGAAACAAGGACAAATATCAATAAACTCAAACTCTTGCGAATAATAAAGGGAGTAAAATAGCTAAGAGACTGTAGCGCCAACGACTCCCCATAAAATGGGTCCAATTGCCAAAATAAAGTTGCAAAATCAAATGTAGGTACTAATCCTAGTACAGGAATTAAGGAAGAAAATGATAAGCTCTAATAGTAGAGTAATAAAATAATTCTACTGTTATCCTCTTATTTTCTTAAAATCAAATGTCTAGACTAATAATGTTGAGCAAATACCATTGTGTATGTTATGGTGGTATTAGGAAAACAATTGGATTTGATTTACTGGGCTCTTATTGTATTCCCTTTACCATGCATTGTCCTCAAGGCCTTTAAAGTGCATTTTCTTGTACACGAGATTATCTTTCATGACAATGCCATTGTTAATACTCGGATTGCAGTTTAATTTGGTTGCTGCCAACTGCCATGCCCCTCTTTATTAACCATAATGTGAGATTAAAATTTAATTTGTAGATTAGACACTAACGAAGTCGTAATGTTGATTCGAGATGAACTAATTGTATTTGTAATTGATGTGATTTTCAGTGCGATAAATCCGATTCTGTACAACGCGATGTCAGTGAAGTTTCGGCGAGCGTTCGGACGAACTCTGTCGTGCGGTAAGAACCGGGACTTCTACGACCGTTGGCCTTATTGCCGTACTCATACGACATGCACAACAGCCAGTACTACCCTTCCTTCAACGTCCACTCTGACCTACAATATGACCATGGTCACTCCCACAAAGAGTCCACGCTCGAATCACTCACCTCTTCCTTCCAAACTCATCCATCACCATCCTGCTCAAAAATGCGCTTACACTTCTGTTGACGTTATTGTTGACTCTTCGGAAACGATCCATTCTTGTGCTGAGGATATCACGCAACTTTAAAAGGCCCTCAGCCTTTCACTCACATTTTTCACAAATCAAAATAATAAATTGCACACAAACAGATACACTATCACTCATCGTCCTGTCCTCAAAATTAATATCCTACCATATAATATTATTATTATAAAAAAGGAAGATATAATATGAACAGCCACATTATGACTAGATTCTATTCAGTTCACTGAATTCACTCACTTCTTTCAGTTTCTCTCTCTCACAGTCAAATCCAACCTTCAATCAATTGCTCAATCATGGGGTCTGGTAACTACAGATTTTTTTCATTTGCTCATTTTATTTTTATAAAACTGCTCAACTTATTAATCTTTCCTTAAATGCTAACCAACAGCACTATTTAAATGTAGCCCTGCCCCTACGCCCAGCATCTACAAAACCACGACAATGTAATTAGTGCCGTAGTTAAATACTCACGACTTTCACTCTACTTTCTCTTTCTCACTCTCACCGTACTTAATCTTTGACATTCACGTTTTCCCTCTTGTTTTTCATTGTATTAGTGTTTGTTGTCAATACTGTTGTACAGGTCCAACAGCTATCTTCATTCATTCCTTTATTTCTCTCTAATCATATTAATTTATTCTAGTATTTTTACCATTTCTTCTTTTGGCAGTAGGTACAAAGCTTTCACTGGCATGTTTTTTGCTCGCCTTTTTTTTTCACTGTTGGCTTCTGCGGAAAAGTTATCCATGGGAGTCATTTATTTATCTTGCTACGAGTCAGCACTTCCTTTCTGCGTAATATTCCTTGAAGATAAACATATAAAGCCCAGGTTTAGCTCAAGTATCATACAAGAGTGTTAACTCGCAGTTGGCATTGGCACTCTTTATACTCTTTTAGTCTAGCCGTAATGCGTCTCTCTAAAGTTGGCAAAGAGCTTAACGGAAATTAGTTCGCTTAATTAATTGTTAGATAGATTCAAAGGGCTGGCCTTCCCTTTCAAATTCTTGTTTATCAAACAAATGTATGTTATTTTCATTATAAGACAAAGCTGAGCCATGTGCATTCGATTGTATAGCTGTCCAATTATATACTATAGGATAAAGACAATTAAGAACTACTACCTCACTAAGTAGGTAGACTTGTTATATAATTACGTTTATATGTAAAGTATAGGTAGATAGTTAGTAGGTTTGAAGACTACAGAGTTGTCTTGAAGTTAGAAGCATTAATTCAAATTTAATTTGGAACTACTCAGTCTCATAATAGTGTTGCTAACTTATGATCTTTTAGAAGATAAAGTTATAACCTTGGAACATTTGCTCTCTAACGTTAATTTCATTTTGATCTGATTAAACTACTAAAGAATATTTAAAGGTGCACTGCACACTGTGCACACTGACTGAACTGATGACTAAGGCTTCTCATACAAGTGCTACCTACGTACATTTGTGTTCTCTGTAGTCTGTCTGCTTTGCTTTCATACTTTTGTGTACTTATATTATATTTACATTTTACTCAAATTCTGATGCTAAAGAGCTAAGAGAGAAATTAATTCAGGAAGCAGAAGCCTTTCAAAATAAAACCTCCTTTGTTTGTCAAAGTTGCTCATTCCTAAACGGCAGAACTTTCTACAGAGAATTGCACCTAGGATATTATTAAATAAATTCTACGCATCTGTCTTGTGTTAAGTGAATTGGAATAGCAGAATGTTATTTTCAAAGTAATTTAAATCAAAGTATGAGCAACTGCTAATAATAGCCTAATAATGAAATAAGGAGCCTTGAATGTTATAACTACTGCGTAGGTATATCTTCGTCTGTCAGCATATCAGCTTTCCAGAAGGTCAATACAAGAATATTTAGTAAGATTATGTTACGTATATTAGTACCTACCTACAGTTGGATAGAATGAATCTACTTTACGTCGGTCCAGTATTATTCTTTATTGTTATCTGATGTAACTTCGTTATAATACTTTACAATGGTTATTGACAACCCTGTACATTGTAGTTGATACGAGAAAGATCAGTAGTTCTAAATTATAATTAAACTATTTATTTGAAGACGATTAGTCAAAATAACCAAATTAGTTTGACATGAAAGTAAGTTAAGACTTAAGATCACAGAAAAGCACGCTGTTTTCCCTTTGTGCTTAAATGTATTGTTCTGCAAATGATTCGTTCTCAAAGATATTTCTCCTGGGGCATATGGTACACCTAGACAAGGATTTACTTCCGTGTTCATCATGCACACTTATCATGCACTTGCACGTATAACGCAAACAGAAAGTCAAAGTGCTAATTCAATTTTAACCCCTTTGTCTGTGTGCACCCACGTTCATTGTCCCTTTAATTCAATACAACTCCGCTCCAACCGATTCATACATGCGAACTCCATTATCTAACTAAATATATTATAGTTTGTGACCAGACTCTGAGTGACATATTTTCTTATTATATGCAACTTAGGAAAATGTGTGAACACGTAACACGTGCAGAATATCGTATATACTTACATAATACAGTTATACATTAATACTACTCTACTATAAAGTCGGTGCCATTCTGTAAGTGCTACCAAAAAATCAATCAGAACCAACTGCCAAAAAGTTTGAAGATGAAACAAAACACCCGTCCATCTAATCCTCGTCAGATTTAATTAAAAGAGCCATCACTCCCTAGGCAGTTAGAACACAGTTTCTATTGAAAGAATATTTCATTGTTACCGCTCTGGTTTGGATGATTAAATCTTAAATAAATTAAATATCTGGATCATACGAAGATCTGCAAATAATATTAGTTCCCATTCCAATAGATTTCCTCCTTTTTGCGTCTAGATGACATATCAAATACCAAAATTACAGAAAGTATTAGGAAATCTATAATATGTATCACATTCAATTTCACTTTACTACTTTTACCAAAGTGAAAGCAAAGCAAAATTTTAATGTCCTGGAAAGGGAGCGAAAAAGAATTCCATGTACCATTTAGGCGTGAAAAGAGGAAATGCAATTGAAAATGTGAAGGTTGAGGTTGAGGTTCGGGAAGCTTTGCACATTTCTGTAGAAAAACTAGAATATTCTGTAGAGATTAACTTCACATTTTCACAATTGGGAACAAAGTAATATTCTCAAAGTCGCAATACCTTGAAATCATAACACGCAAATATACGCACATGCCTTTGAAATTCCTTGAACTCATTTCATTTAAAGCCGAATAAAGCCATTTATCTCTAGCGATCCTGCCATTCAATATATACTGTTGATATAATAAGAGGAGCAAGTTAACTGAGTGCATAGTCGATAATGCCAATAGTCTATGGAAATAATGTTGGTTTCAGATGGCCAAAGTATAAAATTCTTTATAGACTCCACAAAAATTGTGTACATGCACAAATACCTCTTTTCAGTGCTATTGATTATTATATTGTTTATAAATCTCATAGGGCCATGTTCAATTGGGCAGAGTGATAATATGCTAATTTATTTAGTTTTCTCAATGCAATGCAATATTTATTCGATAGAACCTTCTCTCTCTTTAGTTGTCTACCAATGTACAACGGTGTGGGTTTAGCAGTGAATGAAAATTGACACTCTCAATATCCCTTGCTTACCAACATTAGAGTTGGCAATAGCTAGATGTATTCCGTCTTCCTCTGCTTGCTGTAGCGGAAGGGTATTGAATGAAAGACATTCTAGAAAATGTAGAAAATCTTTAGGAAAGAACAGCAACGGAAACCAAAGGAAATGGCACTTTGTTGTCGCTGTCACAGCATACAATTGCTTGTGTAGAATGATGTATATCTTATCCATCATCATGAGAAACTTTCTAAGGCAGTGAGGCTATTTGAGATACTCCTACTCCTAAGCTGTTTATATTACGTCAAAATTTCACCAAGCGTTTGGGTAAAAATATTACTACCGATAATCAACGCTTGGGCCCGTTTTTGAAAACTGTTCAAATTCATTTTGAATAGAATCTTTTGGCATTGACAAATACAATCTATATGTAATTAGTATACTATATAGTAACATAATAATATTTCATAAAATATTATTTGCTAATGTCCTGACCTGTACACATTCAAAGTTTTAGCAAACATGCAACAATTTGTGAATAGTTGCAGTGTTGTTGCAGGAATGAATAGTAAATAGAAAATGTCCATGCACAATCACGCAGTCACCACTCTTTGCAGTATTTATACATGGCCTTTCCTTGAGAGAAAAAAGTTTTATATAACAAGGTGAAGATGGAAGCGACGTTTCTGTTAGTGGATGCTGAATAATTAAATTGGACATTAGGTTAAAAGCAGCAAAGGAGCAATTTCTCTTTGCTGAAGATTCTAACTTCACCTCTGCATGCAACGATAATGACTTCTTGTTAGCATTCACAATCTTGTTTCTCTTTTAAAAAAAATGTAAACCATTGATCAAGTATGGTTAGGTACTTTTGATCTGTGCTAGTCATGGTGAAATAGAAATATTCACTTAGGAACAGCATATTATTCTTAGAGTGTCTAGAGTGGTGGAAGAGCTAATTAATTTGTTAATACCTAGGAAAAAATACTCGATTCTGACTGTGAAACAAGGAAAATAACTGTTATTTACGAAACTTGATTGTCAGGACTTTTATAGCAAGTCAGGGTTCTAGTAGTTTACTGTTGTCAGAAATTATGATCATTTATATAACGGCTGTTCAGACATAACTTGTTATACCGTTTCACTTTGTAATAAGTGACGCGTAGGCACAGCATTCCCACGCCGAAAGAGCGCATCATTTTATTTATGTCCTTTCCTAGACGTAACTCTTTCACTCACTTTCACTCGACGAAACCCGAATAAAATTTGGTGTTTTACTGCTACTATCACTGGTTGTTGTGTAATAAATCTGGACAACCGTAAAAATACACTTGAGTTGACATTATACAAGGATCCAAGACAAAGACCTAGAATTGATTCAAGACTAAATTATTTACTTGTTTATAGAGAAAATCAAAGAAAATCTTCATTGAAAACTCAGGGATGTGCAAATAAATATATTTGTTCCACTTTCACCAAATAGCACACGTCTATCCCCAGCCATCATTATAAAATAAAGCACCTCATTTTCACTTTGGTAAAAGTTCGATAAAAGTAAATTGTAAGCTCGATACTCAATTTGGTAGAAATGATGATGTTGTATTTCATGGTGCGATAAGAGGAAAACCCAATAACATGGCAAAAAGGGTTAATGAAACTAATTTTACCCATTTCTATATGTGAAACTGTCATTAAATCCTGATTTTTAAAGCTGGAGAAAATACAAGGAAATATTGCCTATGATGCAAATGTGCACATCTGATAACGACGTTTGTACTATGCCAGTACAGATGCATGTCTAGCTGGTTAGAAATCCGAGAACTGTATTACATAGTGTATCATTACAGTCACTATGTAACTGAGATTCAATTTAAGCAGCTACTTTCTACTTTCTAATTTACGGGGTACAACGTTTGAGACTGAAACAGGAGGTGTACAGGCAGGTAGGTATAGGTATATGCTTTTGTTTCACTTTTCAGAATAAACTGTGTAGGTAGAGGTAGAAAAAGCATTTTGATTTATGGCAAAAGCAGAGCATAGTGATTAGTAATATTAGTTATCTTTAATTGCATTGAGAATTGGAAATACATTCCCATACAAGCTATTATTACCATCTCAGCTGAATTCACAAAAATTGAATTAAAGATGCCAATCTGCCAGTTTCACTACACCCGTATCGTGTTCCACAACGTCGCTGTAGGTTAAGACTGCAATGAATTCATGTCACAAAAAAGCACGGACCATTTCGTGTACGACTGCCTTCTACTGCTTCATTGGGTTCAGTATCATAATTCAATTTGTATAGGTACACACAATTTCAAGTCGATATAATTTGATAGCCTTGGGTTGTTGGACAGTTACGTGATTTACAACCGTAAATTGAACCCAATATTAAAATCTAATCTAAAGCGAGTCACACCGTACATTACGTATTAATCGCAAGTAAATTACATCGCTATTACTGTAATAATTACTACAACAAATAAATGGGTAACATTTTATCAATACCCTACTATACAACAGTACATATACCCCAATTTACAAAGCATGTTGAAAGATAATCATTTTTTTACAACTAGTGCTGCTCGAGGTTTCAGGATGATAGAAATTGCATTTTCTATTTCTCGGTTCCTTTTTCTTGGATGGTACCTACCGATTATGCTTACCGTATACGACAGTTTTACGTTTTGTACGTTCGAGGAATATACCGGTGCGGTCATGCATGGTGGTAAATGTAACCGATATACGTAACTAGGATCAAAGGAAAAATGAAACGAAATTTTTTCATGATCATCAAATAGTGGAACTGGAAATAATCTCTGAAATATCATAGTTGAGACTTTGAGACCGAGACGATATCCGATACACAGTGATCCTTTACCAGATTTTCAGAGATAACAGCCCGACCAATGAATCAAATCTAACTGCCAGCCACCTTATAATTTAGAAAAAGATATGAACAATTTATGTACTAATCAGGAAACGCCCTAAAAAGCGTCGTTTGGAATATTTTTATATAGTATTTCGGTGGTGTAATGTAAAAGACTTTATTTACGTACACAGTATAAGTACATTCATACACATCATGCATAATATTTCAGTTGAATTATCGCCTATTCAAATGGCGGAGAAAGCGTGGCATACAAAGCAATTTATTTCTGATTGTGATGAAAGTCTGATATGAATATGAATCAGAAACACTTTAATTTGCAGCCAATATGATGCGTTAACAGTTCTCTGACAAATTCCAGCCATATATATGTATACATCACAAGCACGATCTGAGAAATGGTCTCGTACGGTACAATTCGTATACCCTAACCCTGTTGAAAACTGACGAAGAGTGAAATGTCGTTTTCCCAAAGTAGAGTAATAACCGCATGAGATTGCAATATGTGAGCAAATGTAATATTGAATATCAATATATACCAAGAACCTAATAATATGAGTTTCTCTACCATTTTATATGATTTTACTTTCGAGCAACAGAACATGTTATATTATTGACTCTGTTAAAATGATACATGAGTTGCACGGATGTCAGTAGTATCTGAAAATGGAAACCCAATGGTGAAGGGAAATGAAATGCTTTTTGCTTTCCGTAATTTGTTTTTGTAGTTCTGTCTCTGTCTCTATAAATTGCTGGCAATGTGCTGCTTATTTCTCAAAAAACCTAACTCAAGGATCTAAAGCATTTGGGTATTACTCGTGATTGTATCATTGCAAATCATAATGTGTAGCAAATTGAGATATTTGAATGTGCTATAATAAATGTCACATTTTTGTTCGTACTGTAAATATTGTACTGCAAGGTATTGTGGGACGATTTACAAGTTATACTTTTGTAAATCTGTAATCAATACACATACCGTAAATCCAGCTTTCATTTTAAAGACTTAAAAATATGTACATATATATTGTCAGCTTTTTATGATTTACAGCAATATTTTTAAGATTTTATATGCAAATAATAAACCTTCACCTCACACCACAATTTAAAGGGAGAAGGAAGGAATTCTGTCAAAGCTTAATATATAAAATCAAAATACACGTTACTATTACTATACTTCTCTATACTGTTAAAATGTCTACAAAAAGACTGGATTGCTATATTGTCATGCAAAAATCATCTTCAACTCAAATGCATTAGTTCTGTCAAAGTTATAAATTACCACACTGTAATATTTTATTATTTTATTTATTTAATACGTATTCAGAGTGTTTATCTTTTACCTACTTATCATATCATACCGAAATCACATTATAATAAATTATTGTGGTTCTATTTCTAGAAGACCGAAGAGGGCGGTCCCGGAGCGAGTATGTTTAACAAGTTTTTGAAAAAATACGGCAGATTTTGACATTATGTACCACGGGAAAGCAAGAAATCAAAAAGTGATTATGTTTGGTAGAGTACATATTCCATTACAATTATCCACAATTGAATTATGTATGTATATGTAATATAGACCAAATTCCATTAAAAAGTACATCAAAGTATCCTCACTAGTATTTTAGTATTGAGAGTAATAAATTATCAATGTTATAAAACGACAAACCTTTCATAGATTTCCAACAATTTCTACTGCACTTCTGTATAACTATCATCCGAAAGATTGATTTACATCGATATTTATTACATCAGTTAACTTTCTCTTCTGTAAATATATTTGCGAGTGAGTACTCTTGCTAGTGAAAGCACTTTCTCTCATATTGTACTGCTGTATAAAACATTTACGAATATTTGACTAGCTAGTAAATATTTTCATGCATTTATTCCAAAAGTTGTCAGTACTAGAATCTATAAATCTTCGGCATTATTAAAAATTAGATAAATAATTACTACTACTGCTGATTCATCATGATTGCTCTGAGTTCTTATTTGAGAGCACAAGCTCTGATTCTATTTTAAAATATAATTCACGATTATCACGATTACAAATACGTACATAATATAATGACAAATGACTTTTGAAACTGCAAACTCCAAGAGTAAATCCGTACCTATATGCATGCTGGTAGAAACATAGGAAAGAAATATGACCAAAGTGATGATGGCCCAGAAACTGTTAATATGATAATAGAAAAATAGGAAAAAATAATTCAAGGTTAGATTTAACTAGGCAGAGTTTATTCACCGGGAGTAGTTATGGCTAAATGTATTCAGTCATTCTAATTATTAGTAAAATAGTTAAAGTAAGACTAAAATGGTAAACATTATTGAAGGATAGACCTTGTAATTAACTTATCAATAAGATTGATTGCGAAAGTGTACGTTGAAATTAAATAATGTTGATCCTACAAAAATTTCTTGCAATCCATCTTCTTAAATATTATTTACGAACACATACCTAATAAAGGGACAGAGAAAGAAGCATACAGATAATATTGAAGAGCATGATAGACCAGGGAAACTCATAAAGATAAGAAGTACAACTTAAACAGAGAATTCATCTTTCTTGGCATGTGAAAGCATTTGGACAGACAGCATCAATCGCTGTCAGATTCCGAGGAAACAACTTCATCTGCCATTTCCTGCCTTCGGATCCGTGCTTTGAAAGCCGCGTATTTGCTGTGAAACCCAAACCCGCTCCCATCTGCACCGTCGTCTTCCATGCTATAAACCGGATATCTCTCTTCGTCGTCGTCACTAGATATACCTCCTGAAAATATTATTTAAAGACAGGATCTTATTTAAAATTAATGATAGTATATAATACACACAATATAGTGTCACTCTGTCGCTGAGCCCATACCTAAATAAAAGCGATGACATTCGAAGAAGTTCATGGCTCAGTAACTTTTACAATGCATTGGTGGATATACTAGGGTGGCAGAATGCTATATAAAGGTGTGAAAGACATAAATAACATACCTGCATTAATACCGAAATTCTTAAATCTTGACGCAATCTCCTCGCCGTCAGAATCGTCATCTCTGTAAAAGCGTAGAATAAAATCATTTTGATCATAATAGAGCGTACAGATGAAATAAACCAATAATGACATCTCCATTTACTTAAATTCAAATAAAAATTAACCCATAAAATTTCTCTTCATCACAATCACTGTCAGGATAATCGTTACGCCAGTTTCCTTCTTCATTTGAATCTTCTTCGTCCTCCATTGCTGCTTCTTCCTCTGAGTCGTTGTCATCATAGACTAATTCTCCTTCTTCTATTTTTTCGACGCTGATCAAATGAACATTACGAACATTTACTCACACAATTGAAAAACCTTAGAGTGAAATAAAATTACAAAATGAATTTTGTTCCATAAATATACTAACCAGACGAATTGATTATTAATGGCATCTCCAATACTTGGATCATAGGAAACGTAAATGTCAAACACAAAAGGATCGGCTTTTATTGTGCTAACGGTAGATGAATCCCCCTTTGTGCTTTCTCCTGTCTCTGAGGTTGGTACTTTCACCAATGGAATTCCATTACAGGTAATGGCACCCATCTATAAAATGGAGGAGAGTAATTTTTGGAATGATATCTCATTTATATTTCATTGCGTGATCTTTATTTATCTCAGGTGGTACAATCTGTTCTCTCTTTCTTTTAGTGCTACGCCTAGTACGCCCACTGCTTACATGAGGTACATAATTAATATATTACGTCAAAATCACAACTCTCACATCAACACGTAAGAAGAGGAAAAATATTACGTAAACGGAAAAATAATTATAATTCAAAGCACAGCCAACCACACAATTACCATGCTGGAGGCCGCCGACTGAGCTAAGGCTTTTCGCCTGAGAGAAAGTAATACGTGAAAGTTGTCTTCCCTTTAAACTTTCACCAAGGGCGAAATAACGTTCTTTCTCAGAGATACCAGTCTTTGGATTACACATAGCAAAACACAGCTTATGAGTTTTCTCTAGTAAAGATCACTTACGACCTGAAAACAAACCACTATTACATGTCACCTTTCAGCAATAAAGTACTTTCTGCGTCTTTGCATAATATTCCAATTCTTTTAACATCCTGTTACGTAAAATTGATATGAAATCAGACCCGACGGATATGAGACTATTCACATATCTGGATTTAATCAGGCCCTGGCCGGTGGCCCTACATGTATGAGACTATTTACGTCTGGATTTAATCAAAGGTGACAATTATGAAAATTCAGTCAGATCAATCATTATTAACTTTCACCGACAATCGTCATTAAAATGTACATGGTGGATAGTATCAAGGGGGTGCTATAGATCCTATCCCTACGAGCCTACAAATTCTCAAGGATCTCGAAACTTTATTTTCAATTTATTTAATGATCATTGAATAGAATCGTTATGATTTGATTTAGTATACTGAAGCAGTGTGTAGTAGCTGTTAGTCAATATTAGCCATAAATATTTTCGTGATGGATATTTATAGTCAAATACCTGCTGAAGGTTTCTTTCCTTCTTGCTGATTTTTGCTGATGGTGGTTCGTCATCGTTATCTCCAACGACTAAATCGTACAAATTATAAAGGTTTTGTATCTCGTTTCTCAAGTTGATATCTGAATCTTCGTTAGCTCCAGAATTGTTTTCCCCAAGATTACCCTCTGTCAACACCTCACATTTCCTCTTAGCGCAAACAACCTGTTCAAAAAAATCCTAATTGATGACATGTATTCTCATTCATATGTTTATGCCCAAATTACAATTAACTACATATTCTTAAGTACTAATGGGGCAAAAATACATTTTGAGTTTAGTACTTATACCTAATTTCCAAGATTAACAAAAAATTCGTGACCTAACAACTGTAATCAGCACTCAGCAGTACTTATACCTTACAACAACTATTGCATGAAACGAGTATGAAAAACACTGCAAACAATTTGAAACGAAACTGAAACAATTTGTATGAATACTGAATGGAAATGTTATGAATCCGAAAATCAGGTTTTTTGGATATATCATGTGTGATGAACTTATGAGCCTAAATATTAATGTCTAATCAAGGAATAAACACAATGATTAAATAATTAATTGAAATTATGATAAATCCCTGACTCAATTAATTCCAGTTATTGGCTAAATTACTCAAATGAACTGCATATAACATTCATGGTGTATGCATGGTATATTATTATATTAGATTAGAACTCAATATAATGTGATTTTTTACTGTACAGCAAGACATGAAGACAAAAGGTAGTTAAAGTTAAATTGATTTTATAGGTACATTGTGTCTGTGATTGTGGTACTAAACAACTTACAGTAAAAACCTTTATTTCCGTTCATCATGAGATTTTTGATATACAGTACAATGTACGGACACATAATACTAAAGGCCATTAAGGTATAAGGCTACTACTGCAACTTGTAGAGGCATTAAATGAATATTTAGACAACGCAACGGTGTCACTAAATTAACATTACGTATATTTACAATTCTTCCAAACTAAGAAGAGTTATGAAGTAGTTGCGAGTTATGTATGGCAAACGATCATTACAATTATTGTTACTAAAATCTAAATTTATGTTACTCTATGTGTACGTCAGTCTGAAGTAACAGGAGGTATATTAAATAACAAAATTATTGGCGAAAAGATAATGACGTATTATTATATTATAGCTACATTATAATTTACAGTTTACTTAGGACTTTCTTTCACACGATTAATGAAATTATACACGAGTTAAATAGTTAAATTAAGATTATGCACGTAGATAGGAATACTCAGTAATGTGATCAGGGTCTAATCCACTTTCATATCGCTCCCACATTTTTACATACAATTTCTCCAAATTACAAGTATATTCTGCAACATTAAAAAGGGGGGATTTTGTTCTTGCTTCCCAAACTTTTGCTCTGACTGTTTTCAGAGACGCAGAGTTGGAACCGATGTTAATGGCAATATTTTCGTAATTGTCATACGTGTCAGCAATTAATTCAGGACAGCCTAAACAAATCAATTGAGACGCTGCCACTCTTGACGCTAGAGTTTCTCCTGGAAGAGTTATAACTGGAGTTCCAGCCCAAAGCACATCCATGGAAGTCGTGTGACCGTTACAAAGGGGAGTATCTAAACATATATCTGCTAATTGACCACGACGTACGTGCTCTTCTTTAGGAGCAACATCGCTGAATATGATCCTGTTCGCCTCTAAACCTAGAGATGCAGCAAAATTCAGAAGATTTGCTTCTCCTGCCTGCGGAAATCTCAACAGCCACAGAACACTTTTCGGAACCCTTTTCAAGATATTTACCCATGATGTAAAAATTTTCGGGTCAATTTTGTAAAGCTGGTTAAAGTTGCAATATATTATTCCATCAGGTGGCAGTCCATATTGAGAACGGCAAGTTACAATGACATTTTTTGGTACTTCTTCACCTCTTGCAGCTTTGTCATATTTATTTTTTATATTGATTCCATTCTCCACAGTGATGCCGTTGATGATAGCTTTCTCGTTTCCGGTCCTAACCATTTCTTCAACAGTTACTGGTAATTTTCCAACTTTAACGGAAACCTTGTTTGGAAAGTTTTCCCAGCAGAAAGGATTTATTTTGTGGACCATTTCCCTCACTTGAGTATGTCGGATTACTGGATTCAAGTCAGACGCATTGATGATAATGACATTGTCTGGGCATGCACTTTTCAAACTTTTGTCAGTAAGGACAACTCTTTCTTTGACATGTGGAAACATTTGTTTGTGATCTCCAATAAAAAACGTGTATGGCATATATGCGAGTTTTTCTGTAAACTGATCAGAGTAATCTAGAGGTGTTGTGGTTTCATCAGTGATGATATAATCCATGTATGACGATCCAGAGGTTGATGGGTAGCCAAGCCACATGACTTGAATAGGAGCAGGGTTTAACGCAAAAATTTCTTCTCTTCCTCCTTTAGTGTAACCGTTGAGATTGACTAAAATATGAATTTTGTCTTCAAAGATACGCTCTGCAGCTTTTCCATTGCATCTGATATCTGATAAATCAACGAAATGATCGCAACTTTGAGAAATATTAGCTCTAAATTTCGTCCCATCGTCAGGACTAAGTGCATAGCAAAATACTTCCACAAGATTCCGATCATGGCACCCAGGAATAGACTGCATCAAATGAGATGTCGGATGATTTCCAAAATCGTAGGACACATAGCCAATTCTTAATTTTTCCTTTTCTTGACGAGGGCATGAGTGATGATAAAATTTCTTGGTGATATACTGAATCTTTTTCAAGTTGACCTGAGCGTAGCTAGTCGCTATGTCTCTGGTTTGCTCCCGAGTGAGCGGAAACAGCATGCAATGATGAGGATGGACAGATGGTGTGACTTTCCTTTTCAGCTGCTCAATGAACAATTTGACAACAGCATTCATTTTCTCATCATAATTTGTCCAGTCGCAGATCATTAAGCAGCAATGAAATAATTGGTAATTAGCTTCAGTCAAATCTGGTTTACAGGAAACAGCTTTCTGATAATACTGAATGGCTTCGGCAATATTTCCATGTTCTTTGTGAATCGTCGCAATGCTTGAATACGACTCTGCATGCGATGAATCTATTTGAATGGCTGCAGCATAGCATTGTAACGCATTATCGTAGTCGTTCATATCGCGTAGAACGTTTCCTAAATTAAAATATCCACTGGTAAAATTCGGCTCATATCTAATTGCTGCCTTCATATGAGTGAGAGCTTCGGTGTGATGTCCAAGACAATGTAGCATTAATCCGTAGTTGGAATGGGCAGATGAAAATTGCGGATACAGTTCCAGAGCCTTTTGATACAAACACAATGCTTCTTCATTAAGTCCCTGCTGACGCCTGATATTGGCTAAATTATTCAAAGACGAAGGATCGTTAGGTAATCCACACAACACAATTTCTAAGCATCTGGCAGCCTCGTCGAATTCCATTTTATCGCAGAAAACGTTTGATAAGTGACTCCATGCCATGAAATTGCTTGGACTCAAATTAATGGCTCTTCGGTAGGCTTTAATTGATAAATCCAAGAATTCGTTACTTTGAAAGATAATTCCAACATGAACAAGTAAATTAGAATTGTTACATATAGGTTGTTTTGATTCCAAGAATTCAGTGCTGGATACTTCAGTCGTTCCTGCAGAAGACCAAAGTTTCGCTAAGTTAATATATGTATCCATATGTAATGGAGATTTTGACACTGCTGTCTCAAAAAAACATGTAGCCACATCATATCTTTGAAGTTTCACAAAAATCTGTCCAAGACTATTCAGAGCCACAGCATCATCAGGCTTGATGGCTAAGATTTTGTAATAACAGTCCAGTGCTTCAGGTGTTCTGTCTAGTTTCACCAGTAAAATTCCCAATTCATGTCGGATTTCAAGCCAATTTGGGTTGAAAGCTAAGGCAGAGTTGTAGACGGTTATCGCCTCATTCGAAGAGTCAGCTTTTGATAATGCAGTTCCCAGGTTTAAATATCCAGCTAAAAATGTCGGTTTTAGTTGAATCGCTTGTGAATAACAATCCACTGCTTCCTGAAGATAGTCTTGCTCGAAATAAGCATTTCCAAGGTTAGAATAAGCTTCCGCACATAAAGGATTCCCCAATATTACTTTCATAGAATTGTTAATAGAATCTGTTAGTTTCTTCATCTGTAAATAAACAGCTGAGAGCATAAGAAGTGCAGCTTCATTTTTAGGATCATACTCCAAGATCTTTTGACAATATAATTCTGTGTTGACGTAGTTTCCACTTTGATAATGTTCTTGGGCATGATGGAAGAATGTTTGAATTGAGAAAGTTGGTTGAGGCTGAGAAACTTGGTAACTTTGAAAGCAAACATGGTTGTCGATAATTAAAATCTCTTCTTGGGCGCGTACGATCTTTAATTGGCCGACCAGGTGCGACAAATTTGTCGACCATTTACTGCCGTCTTCTGAAGTTGTTTCAATGCTGACATCGCAATTTTCTCTTTGATTTCCATGGAAGTCCGTCAGTGCCATCCGACCAGATGCCTCCGCCTTACATAGAATGAACACCCGATCACACACTGCATGCATATTCTCATTTCTTTCTACTTATAATAACCACGATAAAGAACCCTATCCATGACTGCCAAATGAAAACATAAAACCTACTGGGCAAATCTACAACAATCTACAACAATATCTTGATAACAATATCTTGAAATAAGGTTAATAAAGAAACAACTTACTTTAAATCGATTATCAGTTATCCTTTGGCGAAAGTTCTCTTTGGTCTTGTCCGACCCACGATTAACTCGGCGTTTGACGCTCTGTTTGTATTTTTGGGATTTATCTGAGATGTTGCATACAGCAGCAATGATTTTATCAGTCTCTGTGTTATCCTATTTATACAAAAATAAATAAA
>JABASI010000356.1:0-41651 GCA_019776505.1 Tomocerus nigrus
TTTCGGTAGCAGCCTCCGTTTAGGAGCTAGAGAGGCTAGACCGTGTTAACATACATTTGGATAACCCATTAAAAACGTCAAAATACCGTCATTTTCCAAATAGAATCTCAGGGAGTAGGAACTCAAAAATAAATTTTGGGCGCTTCAATCAAGGACTCTAATCTAACCGAGTACGGGAAGGGAATCTATTTGAGTAGATGACTGTAATTACTAATGCCAATCTTAACAATGTTGAGATGGTACTATTACTGAACATAATTTTGTTACTTGAGACTTTCTTAAAAAGATTGGCGAATTGGATATAATTTAATGGGAATGGGGAGTAAGTGACGCTGACGCTTCGAGTAATAACCACGCCACACTTATAGAACTTACTTGCTGATTTTTCACCCTTTCCAGACACTTTATTTCTTAATTCCAAAGGAAGTAGTTCTTTAAAGGGTACAGGTTCTTGCCCACGGTTCCTTCCATTTCCTCGTAATAGAAAAGTAACTCTCATTTTACGTCTTTGTTTCTGAAAGATAAATATTGTAATTACATCGATATAAATTATATAGTACTTCATTTAGTGGATAACAAGAAATAAATCATCATTCTTCACGTGTTTTCCACGACTGTTACCTTTCACTTGACTTTCACATTTTCTATAAAGGTGAATAGGGCCAGCCAAACCAAATGCTAAGTGAAAGTCATTTTTATGTGCTTTTTATGTGGGAAAGATGGGAAAGCATGAAATGTCATTTATTTACATACACGGTGAAATGCATGGGGAAAGTGCATAATATATATTCTTTGTTACCATTTAGTGTTTTTTATAATCCATAATATTTTCATAGTAATTAAATTTAATTCTTACTCTGACCTAACTCTAACCCCGGCCACTAAGTGTGTTTGTACTTTTTGTACCTATAGTGAACAGTGAACATCATCTTTGATGGAGTCCACTATATAGTTCACTCACAGTTGAGTTGACAGTACAGAGTACAGTAAAGTTGACATTGACAGTTGTTCCTTTTTTGTGGATTCATGGATGTATGTCAGCTATATTATATCATATTTTATTATACATTATATGTACGTAGTTATACATATACTATTCTCCTATACTATAAACTATACTATTAAGTGCCTGCAAGCAGGGGGAGGGGACACAGCTTAGCTATCATTTCCCCCGAATATGAGATATTAAAATTTTACAAATGTAGATGCTAGTACAAAAGTGATCTTTGACTTAATAAATGAATGTATATTTTTTCTACTTTATACTATTAATAAATACATAAGATCGAATGATAATAACGCTTACCAATAAACGCTAAGAACGTTAGGACGCTTACCAATAAATTATCAATATGATACTATTTTTAAAGAATTTTTGCAGAAAAGCTGCTTATTAGTTACTTTTCTGCCATTCAAAATCCCCTTTTCTTAGATCGATTTAAATATTCCCGCTTTTGTGGTCTCTAAAGCCAACATTATATTGTTCATTCTACCCCATTGCTGCCTACTGCCGTACTGCGTGCATAAGTTGCAAAAATATAATTTTAAACTTTGAGACAAAGTTGCCGAAGTATTGTTCTATTTTTTTCTACTTTTCTACTTTCTACATCATGATATAAAAATGCGACTAATTACTATACTACTTCATGCATTTTCAGACATTTGGAAGTGTATGCAATGCACCCGATTAAACTTTACTGGATTGAAGTTATAGCAAAATACATATTGATGACAGAAGATATATACCTATCATGTATAATAATATACATGTACCATACTAGTATAAACACTTGTGTTTTTATTTATTTTACTTAGTTTGAAGTTTGAATACATGTATAGATAGTGTTGGCGAATTGAGAATTTTATTAGAACAATTGAAACCATACAATATTTATACAGCATATACACGGATGTAATCAACTGCCATAGCAGACTGTTGTTCTCTTGCCCACGTACTTTCCCATTGGTCCTTGGCTTGGAAAAAGTCCAAGAATGTCTGCCGTAGTTAAAAATGAATTACATCAAATTCCTTTTCTTAAAGAAAATAAAATATGAAATGTCTTTTAAGAATGCATTTAGAAGGGTACCGTTTCACTTCCCCATGGTCTGGCAGGAGTTGCATCTGCGGGGAAGAAATCCCCTCCGACAGCAACATTCAAAATGAAATGAAACTACGAATAACATTTTAGCATTATAATTATGCTCCCCAATATGCTACAATACATTATATTCCAATAAAATTGTACTTGTACCCTTTGGTCGAATGGAGCCATTTTGAAGTTATTGCTATTGGTCCATGGATTTGGAACATCTTCTGGAAATTGTCCAAGTTCAAAGAATCCACCATTTCCTGGACGAACAGTTTTAATTTCGGATCCGTCAATGGAGAATCTGATAAGCTCTGGAATTTAATAAAAATCACATAAAACTCCTTAGGATACTACCCTGATTTGTTATTGCCCGAACGATTGACTATCCCGATGAAATATTGTACTCACCTGGAGTCCATTCTAATTCATACAAATGGAAGTCACGGTCAAATCCTTCTTCGAAGGGAGTGTTTCTTTCTCCATGGGCAGCCCACCAGCCGTTATGCGGCCAGTAGGGTCCAAAATGAAGAGTTGATCCTGCTTGTTCGTTTCCAATGTTAGTTCCAGCTGGGTTGAACAAGTTACGATTTCCCCGAGATTCTACAATGTCGATTTCCCCGGATGCTGGCCACCCACCATAAGTCCAGTCTTCAGGAAGCATCCAGATTGCTACAGATATGCATAAACGTATATAGATCATGTAAGTAATTCCTATCTTTTTTAAAAATCTGCAATAGATTTTTTCGCCCTCGTAATATTAATTCCGTTTAACCTGGCCACATCCAATCTCCGGAAGGCATCCTTGCACGAACTTCAACACGTCCGTAAGTGAAAGAGAAAGATCCAGCAGTCCGAAGACGAGCAGAAACTGCTGGAGGAAGGATGTATGGATAACCAGCTTGCCTTTCACATGCAGCACCGCCATTTTGATCTGTGCATCTATTACATATCTCAACATGTCAATCAAATAATTACAGGAATAGCAACAAAAATTTGTTCGTTTACCCTTCTAATCTCAAATGTCCATTGTAAAGTGTCTCATAATTTCCACCAAAAATAGTGTCCAAAGATAAGGTTGGCTTTATGTACATGACTCCATCACGAACATAGGCATTTTCTTCGTAATCATCGTAGATTTGAAATTCATTGTTCTATAAATATGTTTTAATAAAGTTATTTTATTAGCACAGTCTAGTACACATAGCAAGTTGATATAGATCCGATTATAAGTAAATAGCAAGTTGTTTGGTAGACTTACACCACCACCATTCATGTTAATTTCATGATGCCATAGTTCTCTGTTGAAGAAGTCAAATTCATCTTGAAATATCAGATCTCCGGGAGCATAGGTCAGATTAGATATACTAGAGGTACTTGGAGAAATAACTGAAAACAAAATTCATGACCGTGTAAATATTATATTAATAAGTTCTTATGAATGGATGCATAATCGACTTTTATGTATCTATAATGAAGATTTTTACGATTTTCGGATGCAACAGCCCCGAAAAGGAGAAAAGGCAGGATGAGCTGCATTTTGAATGTTGAAGAAAGACAGATATTCATTGATGCATTCGGAAAACTGACTTATATTTATAGTTATTTAGTTTTACAACTTTATTTTCATGCATTATACATGCCTATATATACATATGCATTATGCATGTCCACCTGGAATTAATTTCTGATGCTAAATTGACACATCAAATTCCATATCAATGCAGAAGGGCATAAATGACACTCATGCAGTAATACAGAAGTTACATTGATTTATATGTTGTGGTCAAAAGGATAGCTTGTGCAAATATTTTTAGTTCGAATATGTTTAAATGATTTACGATTGTCTGAATTGCTTCATGATTATGATGGATCATCCAATAATTTAGCTCAATCAGTTGCGATTAATGTACCAATCATTATATAATTACTATACGTATGTTCTAAAAGATTTGATTAACTTTAATTCGACCTCAGAAAAGAGATTTAAACCAAACAAGGATTGAATTTTGTCAAGGTAAAAATAGTAGCACCACTACATAACTATCTACTTATAATGTAATGTAATGGAAATCGTTATTGGTTTTATTTACGTTTTGTTACTATTATTATTATCTCCATTTAGTAACAACCAGCCCCAGAGTATGTACAGAGTATAGATGCATTTATATTTAAAAAAAGTACATTTTACGACATATTATAAATGGAAATGTGTAAAATGGAATACTATGATCATCATAATATGTTAAACGAAAAATTGTATTATGCATTACAAATGTTTTGCAATATTTTACGTAGGTATATATATTATTTAGGTACCTTTTAGTTATTCATGATGAATACAATTATTTACAATTATGCTGCTGTGTGAAAAACTGTGTCCTATTCCAATCTACATTTGAAATTAAGAGGTGTCTACACTTTGTATTCAGAAGAGAACAATGGTTCAATGAAAATACTCAATGAAATGGATGGAAACATTGGTAAGGATTTTTATTTAAGGGTTGTATAATACAGTTTACACCGATATATAGAATTGGAGTATTAAGCGAGATGTTTTAAGGGGTTATCTCTTTGCCAGTATTTGTGCACAAGTCAGTGTATTTTATTAAGTATATAGGTACTTAACCTGCAATTTGCAGAATTTCACTGCAACTGACTACATAAACACGCATTTCAGCACATTGCATGTTGCATTCTTGCATTTCAGCACACCCGCTTCGCAATTCAATATCTTCGAGTTTTATGAAGGTATAGGTTTGTGATAAATATATTATATACAATTAGTACTATTCGGTGTAAATGAAATAATATGAATGTGTATGCATTATGGACAAATAACTGTAACTCTCCTATTGATATAGTGTCTTCTAAAACACTGATTTTGTTAAGTATTAATTTTTGAATTGTAATTGTGATTGATGTTGCTCTGAATCGATCAATAAACATACTACTACTAGTACTATTCGGCGTGTGAGTGAATACAACCATGTACATAACAATAAAATTAATGTTTGATAAATTGATAATGGTTTGTTCTTGTGTGAATGTGAAAGTACGAAAGTTGTATAATAAATTACTAAGCTTACAGAACAATCAACTGATTTAATGTCATCTTTTATTAGTATTATATCCAGCCACTGTATTTATGCAATAGCCCACAAAATTTTGGTTTTATATAACCATAATCAAGTCAGTAATTTGTACTTTGTATTTTTTTACAATATGTTTTTGTCAGAAACGTGTTTGTGACAATTAATTTATACGCACAATGGAAATTATATATGATGTACATGTATATTTCTCATTGCTTCATCGTAGGAAGGGAGAGCTAAAACTTCGTCCTGATACGAAGGTGGTGGCTCTTCTTTTCTGTTATTTGTGGGCATTTGGGCTAATGCACGTAAGTCAACGATAAATATTGAATGCAGATCAGGCACTGTATTTGGAGAGATCTGATTTCGATAGCGTCCTGATGTTAAGCTGCTCCTTATTCTCTGGCGAGTATTTTCATCAGCAGAGCTAAATTAATAAACACATAATGTTTAATCCAACTGATTAAATATGAGGCTAATGCGTTTTAAAAATTGGATTTGAGTACAATTATATAAGTAATATTTTTGTTTGCATACATATACATGTGTTGTAAATATTCTGTGCTCGCTCACCTTGTGCTTGTATTGGTATCGGCCGTGTAAGTGCTGATACAAAAGCGTTGTAAAATTTTCCATATGATTAAAATGACAAATAGAGTAGCTAAAGGGAATATTGCAGCGCAAACAAAAGTTACACCAAAACTATTGATGGTCACAAGATTTGATTCAGTTCGATTGCGAAAAACAGAACTCTGCTCTCGTTCACCCGAAAGAGACAGATATAAACCTTCTGCCATTTTACCAATCAGTAATTTGCAATCTTCTTCTTGAATCTCTTTTTGAGATGAAAGAGAAAATCACAAAGCCTGGCCCAGACCGTGCACTTTTGAAATGTTTGAATACTCTAATGACAAAGTCGTAGATGAAGAATGTGGAAACGTAATTAAATCACTAATAGGAAAATGTTGTCGGTGAAAACTGGTTGCGTGATGCAATTCATAAAGTTTTAAATGAGATATAGTTCTCCACACAATTGTAATTGTAAATTGTAGCAACCGTAAAACTGAAGTGCTAGTAACACACGACATAATATCGTTTTTGCTAATTATGAGCTAGGTAATGATCTGTGGTAAATATTTTGTCTTTTCTTTAGAATATGTCATATCAATGATGCAATGCATGAAGTAGGAAGCACATTCACAGAAGCGTCATGCAGCAAAAGCATCGATAAAGACAATAGCTAATTTACGGGATGGAGAAGCACTGTGCATATAATAGAAATATTATTTAAGAGATGCTCAGTTACCTACACTAACTTTTTCCTTAACGAAATCATGTAGCAATTTTTTAACATAGCATTAACATAAGCTTACATTAATGCAGTTTAGCCAGACATAATATAGAATAATATTATGTGTCTCAGCTTAAGTGGCAAAGCAAACCTAAGTAGGTAGGTGTGTTTGAGTGGGAATAGGAGCAGTAAATAAGTTAATAAAGTTATGCTTACAATATTGACACTGTCGTATGTCGTATTCATCATTTGTCTCATTAACCTTAACCATTGATTTCTGAAAACTGAAAAGTTGGGCTAGTATATCTAGAGATCTGTTTCTCTAGTAGTAGGCACTACGAATATTTACAATAGGAGAGTTGTCTATTGTTAGATTAGGTAAGTAATGTTAGTAATGTATTGTATCATTGCATACCAAATACGTGTATGAAATATATTCCTTACTTACCATTATGCATTATAATGAATACCATACGTTGGAAATTATCATAAACATTACAGCACTACGTTACACCTGGAAATGTTCTTACTGCCAACTTGTATACTGCATATTAGATAATGTGAGATCATTAAATTAATAAGAGTAGAAGGTCAAATGCAAATGCAAACGAATTGCCTCTCCTCTTTGTACAACTGCCTTCTCTTGTATTTTCTATTTACTTACATTATTGAACAATGAGACTATGCACAACAATGCTTTTCTAGGGCTAAACCTTATTCATTTCATGGTACGTTATTACAATATCAAAAGATGGTATTATTATTGCGTATTCTTCAAACTAAATATTTTAACGTCTGTACACTGAAATCTCAGGAAGAATCCTTGCGTATTTCAGAGGTACCTACTATTATTGAAATACTGAGCTTGTGCTCTTGTTATTACGATGCCTGAAGAAATCCAAGACTTAATTGTTTGTAATGCAAATAGATATTTATACAGTGCTTAGGCAGTACTATGCTGATAGAGAAGACAACTTGTAGTTATATGGACAGGAGCCCTAGTATTTGTGCAATTATTGATTCAAAAACAAACAGTATTTTATACACGTGTAATTTGGGTATTATTTTCTGACAATGCGGTGATCTTATAATACAAACAAACGTTTTAATCATTCTGAAGTTCTCGAAAAATGGTCAATTCCTCATGAATGATACATTTGAGACTAGTGTGCATTGCATTTACTTTGCATATTATATTACTGTATCTTTGCTGAATCGTAGTTTGCCATTGTTGTTTACGTATACAATTAAAAACTATAATCTAAAAACAACACGCTTGACAAGATTTTATCATAATTTCCTTTGTTACCGAGATTTTTATAAGAGATCTGGGCTAATAATAATGTACTGCATTTGCATGGACTCAGGGTGAGGTGAAAGTGAGTTTCAAAATTACAACGAATACTACATAATTAATTAGGGACAATCTGATTTCTTCTTGATTTTAGCAACAATGCTGTAAATCAGAAAACATAAGAAAAATATAAAAATTAAGACTACGATCACATGTTTGTAGTATTTAGCAGTGAAGCAACTCATTTCGTCCAGTGCAAATTCATTTTGAAAGCCACAATCTATTTTTCCGTCACAAAAAAGTGAGCTTGATATGCAGGAAATAGCTTCTATGTCCGAACATCGTTTCAGAGTCCGAATGCCGACGTTTGTGTTTGGACAAACTAATTGAATATATGGACAAAAAATTATATGTAAAAGTTATGTAAATCTCGTGCTGCTATATTATTATGTAGGAACTAGGAACCTACATAGAAATGCCCCAAAATTTTACCTGTGTATGCTGTGAAAACAATTTCAGCACCAACTAAATACGGATCAGCTTTGTCATAGTCAAAACTATTTTTATCCACATGTAATCTGAGTCTTAAAGCTCCATATTCACTGTAATAAACTCTCGGCCCAATCAATTGTGAACTATTGAAATCATAATCTCCTTTGTACAGGGAACCGCAAATTTTTCCAGAACTTTTGTTGCGACTTTGCTTGAAAAACTAGAAATTTATATTTTTAGTTACCTACTTCAGAGTTTTGTTAATATTTGTTGAGACCAAGAGTATTTACCTGTATATAATCCCGACACATGGAATCTTCTGCAATTTCTCCAGAATTTTCATCAGTGATTATTTCTGCATCTTCTTTATATGTTCGCAGATATAAGTTTTGAACAACAGCCATGATTCCAAAGTAGGAGTAATCAGGAGCCCTGACAAGATAGTCAATAGTGCGCCCTGGAGGATCATCGTAACGATGTTCCTTTTTATGCAATTTTAAAGTGACACTGTATCTATATTTGCTTTCCAAGAAAATTTGTTGAGAATCTTCAGTTAAATTCGGAAATATAACTGCAATTGGTGAAAAATGACAAGGTAATTATTTCCCACATACTATGTATAGTATAAAGGCAGAGGGTACATTACATTTTATTTATTGTTCCACTTACGTTCTTCCTCCGCGATTGCAAAATGAATTAGCAGCTGCTGTGAAATTATTAGACGCATAAGAAAACGTAAGAATTGATTAGAAGATTCCATTTTGAAAACTAATCATCCAGCGCGACTCCTCATTGTTTGCAAATACCATAGTCTAAATTTATTTATTTTTACAGTTGTATAGTAGCAGAAAAACATATGTAGCAGACACAACTACTGTTTGCACAGACTTCCATGGACGAGAATGTCGTGCCACAGAATAAATGTCAATACACTAAATAAATCACGAATTGAAATGTTTTCTATAGACTTTAATAACACGATATGACATGTAAATTGAAAGAACCTCACGCAAGTGCACCACGTCCTCGTTCAATAAGCATACGTAGTTTTTTCACTAACTCTAAATTTGCATACAGCTGAAAATTGAATATGAATGTGTGCATCATATTTATCGAACTGATCTTCCCGAAGAACAAATTCACAATGAGCAACCCTCTTCGTATTTAAGGCATGACTTACTTTACATTCTCATTTGATGACTGATGAGCAAAAACTAAAATATCCTAAAGAAAATAATGTAGATAGTTTTGTCGATTTTTATAGATATCCATTATATATTGTTTAGGTAGGTAGTTTTACTTTGAAATCTAGTTAGATGTTATATTGATCCTATAACTCATTTTATGTAAACATACGCAAATACTTATTTCTATAGAGCATAAAATGTCTAAATAGATATTTTGGGAAAAGTGTATCTGTTTCAGATTTATGAGTGAGTAGGTGCTATATATCCCAAAGTATTGCTTTTGTTGCCAACTTCTTTGCGTACCTCAACTTCCAAAACAGAAGACTCACTCATTTAGAATATCTGTCCATCCTCCAATACAGTCAAGACAAGCGGATCAAACAACATCCACATTTAAACTGCACTCTCTCTCTCTGCATAATATCAATTACCATTTTCTGGGAGAGCAAACAAATAAGGAGCACAAAACTAATGGCTTTTTTCGGTGGGACGGAAATATCGAGTAGGCACCTTGTACGTTGTGCCTTGGAAGAGACAAATGTTTTCATACCATTGTTATTTGTCTATTTTCATTATTTTTTAAAGCTACCTACATCCTCGACTAATGTTTTTACATAGAACTAGTGACAAAGCTAATGAAGTTTTCATTTTTTATTTCTCGCATGTATTTCCTTTTATTTGTCATATTTAGGCAGCTCTCAATGACTTGCAATGCATTTAAGGTAAAGTATTTATAAATTTTAGTGCATCTATGTATATACGAATCCCAAAAACAAAACTACCTAAGTACTACACAAACACAACTCAACATCGAAATCTACTTACAATAACAGATAACATTTTTTAGAAATATTATTATTATTTATTCATTAGTTCTTAACTTAAAAAACAAATATATATACAGAAACCAATAGTACGTACAACATGTAGCATCAAAAACGTGCGGCCCGTGAGCATGTTTTAAAAAACACATAATATTCGCTATAAAATAATAAATAATGTGCTTACGAGCTAAGAATTTAACAAATGATATTTGTATGGCACACTTTAGCAAATGAATTTATTGTAAAGGAAAATGGTGAATGATAAGCAATCAATAAGTCATTGCAGTATTATCAAATGCATTTTCTGTCTGGTCTTCATTTGCAACCCCTACCTTCACTCTTTTGTCACGTATTCTGTCTCTGAGTTTCTTTGCAGCAAAGAAAATCAAATAGATAACGACTAAAATAATTAAGACTCCGACAAATCCTAACCTAAGCACTTTCTCAACATGACAGTGAGTTTCATCGATACCAAATTCTTCTTCAAAGCCGCAATGCTGTCTCGAGTCACAAAATAACCTTCGGTCGATACAGGAAAAGTTATTATGGGTAGAACATCTTGCTAGAGTTGAGCCAGAAAGTTCTTTTGGACATTCTATTGAGTTTTGAGATATTATCATCTTATTTAGCAAATTATACCGAAATAAGTCACTGAAACAAACGTCATTTCCCAATTCTTCTAGATTAGTCAGATGAGTAAAAATCTCACAATTACCTCGGTATGTTGTAAATAATATTTTTGCTAGCATGTATGGCAACTTTTGGGAGTTCACATCAATGAGGATTCTGGTCTTGCCTTTTGGATCCAAAAATGTCCTTGGGCCTCTGAATTTTTCAGAGTACACATCAGTAGACAAAAAGAACCCTCCTTCATCAATTTGTCCACAAATCTTTGAAGACGTGTAGGATCCCAAGTCTTGCTCAAACTAATAAATCCCATACATAAATCTCGTTAGAGCTTTCAACTTTGGACATGGAATTATTGACTAGGTACTCAATACCTGTATAACCTAAATTAGAATATTTGGATTTCGACGATATTAATAATTCGACTCTTATACATATGATACAATAATGTTATTGTAGGTCATGTACAAGTAAATAGTTTAAAATGTTCAACTTGTAATTTAGTGTTTTAAACGATGAGTAATTTACTTGAGTCACGTAAGTGCAGTAATAGTAACAATCCCAATATTTACATGATTTGACAGTAGGTAGGTTGTGTAATTTTATGTCAATCATTTAGTTTACATGAAATTACATCTACCATGAAACTCCCTAAGGGTTTAGTTCACATGCTTTAAGTTCAGTGTTGTAAATGGTAAAGAATTTTGAAGGATGAAATGTTTTATCTGAAAGGATGACCAAAGTGTACTGTTGTATCATACCCTAACAGAGTCTGGGCATCCGTCAGGGCTCTTGGGAAGATCCAGTGATTCAACGACACTCATGAGGCCATAAGTAGGTGGAGCTGTAACTATAAAGCTTCCAGTGAGATGATTCACTGATATTGAATCTCTTGGCATTGTTCCTGGTTCCGGCTCAGCATGCTCTCCATTTACTATCCACACACTAAAAGTTGGGGTCTGATCTCCTGTGAGGCTAAGTCTTTTCAATTTTATTTCGAACACACCTGAAAATTGTCAACACGCAAATTGAGTAAATAAACACAGATTATCTAATTTATTTGTATCAACGTACGCATATACTTATACATATGTATTAAGAGAAAATCATGAATTTATGTAAAATAATACAATTTCGGAAGAAATTCACCTTCGGCAGTTGAGAAGACGGTATGGACGAGGACACCAGAGAGTATGAGTCGAGCAAAAATGAGTAAAATGAAGTTAATTATATCCAAATGAGAAGTCATTCTCTTTATTACTATTAGTATAGGTCGTGTTTTCAATCATCGGCAGATTTTGGCTAGATAATCTTGTCAATCGATTCTAATAACTAATAAAGTTAAAGAACCATTCATTCAACTTCGTGCCAATAAACGCTCACTTATGTATTTCTTATCACATTAAATGAATAATAATGTAGTTTTTAGGTACATTGTAAATAAATATAGAACTGTCAGGAGATGAACCCAAACTGACTGTGCTTAACAGCAATGCGAAAAGCATCTAGATCCTACTATTTACTAACAAGTACTGAAGTGTAATAATTTATCTTCTTAGCAAAACTAACCAAGTTAAGCCAAGTAGTTACCTATTAAGAACGAAACACAGATTCACTCTAATGTAAATACAATAAAACTTAAATGCTTACACTATAGGTACATATATACTTTCTATAAATATGATCCTTATAATAAAACTATTACAGAAACGCGTACAAGTTCACTTTAAACCTTAAAATCAAATCTGAATCACATTGGACTAAATTCGCTGACTGCAAACACGTTTATCTCACGCTAGGCCTGTTAATAATACATAATTAGCTGCTCAGTTTTATACGTAGGTAGATCTACAAATACTAACAGCCCAAATATTGGAAATCCACAGACCTTAAAGAGCAATCTATACATACCTTGTACATAGAGACATAAAACTGGCAATTTCCTGTACAGACTATAGTATTGCAAATATAAAAAGGCTTGTCATGATTTTCACGCGTAAAGATTTATCATTTTAAATACCGTAAACATTGTTTACTGACTTTACAATACACTGAATCAATGCAACACAATAGTATCTATCATTTAGGTATTCTATTTATTTATATTGTGATTTATTCAGAAAGAATCCTACTGTCTGTCTCCTTAAAATTGGCTAAAGCATCGATGATTTTATCGTGAAAAGCTAGAAATTCCATTGAATACCAAGTTACTAGCTGCGTTGCAAAATATTTGTAGATTTAAATGATATTATGATGATAGCATCATGATACAATAATATCTTTACAATTACAACTAAAGGAAACGTAACAGAATGCACAGATAATGCTTTTATTTTCAAATGATATGTTTATGCAGTGAATAGTACCAATATTGGCACTATGCACAATTGAGTGTGTAACAAAACTTTAGGGAAATTTTAATTCTCTTTACATTTACATCTACTATTGTCTATATAGCGTTTAGCATATCTAAATATCTTCACAAAGAGATATACCTATACACAAGATTATCTACGGATCAAATGTAATTTTTCTTCGCAAGAGATTTATGGCGTAAGCTGCACATTTAGCAGGATAGTTTTATTGTCATTTAAATTCTCTTGTAAGTAATGAATTTACTACAAATTTTGACAAATTACCAAAGTTAAGGAGTTATTGTCAACGTGCCCAAGTTAGTATTTAATATATTTACATGCCCGACACAAATGAAGTAATCTGGTAAAGAATCGTAATGATGTGCTAGGTATTTCCTAAACACTTTTATCCAAGCTGTTCTATCTGAAATAGAGAAATAAGTATCAAATACCTTTTTGTTAGTATACAGATACTGAGCAATTAATAAATTCTGAAATAAACAGCAATAATAATTATTTTGCATATTATACTCTCCAAAACTGTTGTTATTATTATTATTTTGTTCAACATAGTACACACACATGGAAGACATGGAAGAGTGTATCGTGTATCATACCGAACGTTTTATGAGCATACGTATATCTTTGAATTTTATCATGATAATTTTATAATCATAAATAGTAATAGCTATATACATAGCGTGTGCAATATCCAAATTGTGAATGAGTGCAAAATTGCAAATGCGAGCATGCATATCACATGTATGTAATGTGTACTAAATATATTAAGTGTTTTCATATACAGTGAATTTTGTGTTCATAATAATATTTTCTGATACACAACACACTAATGACTGAACGATACAGTCGTACTGTGTGTGTGTAAAGTGCATTATGTATTAAATCATGCCCAAGTAAGTGAACTAAAGAGCTTTACTAGTAATTACAAGTTTCGTTTCGGTGGCTAGCTACCAAATGAAATGTTCCATGCGATATTCCTCGTTCTCTAATAATGATTGCTAAATTAATATGTAACGTAACTGTAACCTAGATTTTTGTTTATTGTATCATTTGCCTAGATATTCTAGTTATGTTATATGACTGCTTAAAAATTGATAGTCACCGTGTGCTATAGAGTTTATAAAGTTTAAAAAGATATTTATACCAAAACCAATGCCTGACTGTTAGTTATTCTTCTGTTTCTTATAATGATTGATTTAATTACTATTTTGAAGTGAATTAATGCTCAAAAGATGATGTTCTATTTATTAAACCGTAACCCAACAGTTTGAAAACAGTATCATCGAAAATGTATTCTCCAAAGTTTAGACATGGATATTGAATGTCGGAAAGTCCATTAAGGATTTATCCTGGTCGGGATCTTTCGGATCAACCCAAATGACTTGGCCCATAGTTGAAACCTTCACAGTCTCAACCAGTGGATGTTTGAGCTGCTCTCCGACTGTGGCCGGATCCGTGCATTTGCTGTAACATGGAAAAATCTTATTAAAGACATGAAGATGAGTAAGTAAAATGTTATGGCGAACTGCTAATTAAATAATTAATTCCTGCTAACACAAGACGAAGATTCTTAAGTCGGTTCACGGTAAGTCCAGTCCTGGCCAAAAAAGTGTAAAGCTTCAACAGATCTCCGTAGCTTTCTGTCACAAACTTTACTCTGTAGTATATATTAAAGGTGAGTACAATAGAAATGATGAAAAGCAGGATGGGCATGACGACAAACATCAAAGACCATATGATAGTTAGGCGTAAAGATGTCTTGGCATGAGAAGTAACTATTACTGCGTCATTTAGGCTCAATTCGCTACTGTCGTCTCTCAAAATGTTCAATTTCATGGAAATTTCAGTTGCATCGCAATTGCGTTCATCCCAGCCAACACCATACCCGAAATCCGCACAATTGATGACTCCATCACAAAAGTATTCAGAAGGGATGCATGATTGGCCATCAAATTCGCTGCAGCGTCGCATGGTATTTTCGCCTATCTCATTTAACATGCCCGAATCGGGACACGCTGAAAATAAAAATAAAATTGTAATTGCGCAGTAAAACAAAGATATCTTATCAGACATTTGCTAGGAAATGTGTTTTTACCATAAAAGCTGGTGAATTTTATGTTCAGAGATCTGTCATCTACTTTAGCCGAAATTTCCCTATTCGAAAACAAAGAATATGAAACTTGGAGTTTACTGCTCGTAGAAATGGCAGACACCGGCCCGATTATCCGTTTCACTTCCTCTGGCCCCTTGAAAGCCCCACAGGTTTTAAGAGATTCTTCTCCGGGAAATCTCGGGGGTGACAACTACATAAGCATAATTTAATCGTTAATTAAGTTCATTATATGTTTATTTTAACTTTTTTCAGCACTAAAATCCATCGTACATACTTGAACATAATCCAGGCATTGCAGTGATTCATCGACATAATATAAGTTCATGTCCTGAACTACTGCCATAATCCCTAGTGGTTTGTTATCAGGATAGAGTATCTTATTTCTGGTGATGTCTATCTGCTTTCTGTAAACAACGTATTCAGTTTCGTAGGTTCCTTTGCATCCATTGTACGTAGCATCAGTATCCTTAAACATTTTGATCGTGCTCTTGAACTCGCCCTGGGTTGATTTATTCGCCATCATTTCTATCACGTTCACAAAGATAAGAACCAGAACGATACGTTTTATTACATGTAAGCATCTATGATTCACAAAATTTAATATTCGCTACTACATTATCTTCATTCACCAGCAGAGCCCCTCTTTTACTAAATAATAAAGTCATTAAAATGCAGTCTCATATTTCAGGGCGTCTAGTCTGTAAAATGGAGTGTCTGTCGCGTCAACAGGAAACGGTCGCCTACGTGCCAACTATCAACCTTGCGACTTACACGATGACACTACACAGTCAATATCTTGTCAACGTTTGATTAGGGATCAATGTACACTACAACGTAACAATAAGCAATAAGTTAGATTAATAAGACCAACGACAGTGCACTACTGGGTACAGAAATGCTCATGTATTCACTAATTCATATTGGATTATTATTACTTACCCAATGTATGTATATGTAAGCCTATGTACCTAAAGTGTGCGCTTTTGAGCAAATTTTCTTCTGCAGATTGTGTAAATGCACATGGAATCAATCGAAAAAACTTAAAATACACTGCTAAATAAGAATTTATGTATTCATCCATTTGTGTCATGTAAATGTATAATGTTGAAGAAGAAACTCAATTCAGACAGCCCAGCCAGACGGTCAAGAGTGCCAACTACGAACGAGTCTAGAGTACCTTCCAAGCAAATGCATTTGTAATCTGTTAAATGTTCTCGCAGAGGTTCAATCTATTGTTTATATGCAATGGTCGTAATAAACAATAACTTGAGATCATTGGAATTTATTATTTTTATGTGTTCTCTAGTCAAAACTGATACTCATACATGTATTACTATTATTGAAAAGTAGTACAGAGTCTTCATGATCATGGATCCCCTACCACATATGTATATGTAACGAATGTAATAAAAGACAAATAAAACACTGAAAATAAGTAATCCTACTGTGCTGTCTTTAACACTCATGACGTTTCAACAGAGAGAGTCCAGAAGCCCTGCTATACCTACCCATACCTTGCATAATGATTTGATATCTGTTACTCCTCGATGTGATAGGAGTTTATGGAATAATATTATTACGTTCAATTACAGCCTCAGTAATCCACACCATCATTCTCGGGGTAATTTTCATCGTACCGTACCTACATGTGTATTGTTTGGTAGGTAAAAGTGTCAAGAGAAAAATAAGCTAAGACTGCACATCGGACTTTGTCCCATGATATCTACGAAACTGTACTGGACAGCTCATCAAATGCTCCTTGCACAGACTTAACATAGGTAGAATACTAATTTCAAATTCGTATTGATGTGTGATGAAATGGTTTACATTAGAATTGTCCATGAGAAGGGCATTACAGACTTATGAGTGCATCATGCATGCCAAATATTAAGTACTGTTTAAAGACAAGCAGAATCTATCTCAATACTAGAAGTAGGTACATGTATTACTATGGATTTCTAGTGTAATAAAATGTAAGTTTCTGGAGTCTATAAAGGTATATACCTATGTATTTATGACTTCCGACTTCTGTTCGATTTGATTAAGACTTTATGAAAGTAATTCAATGCGCCCTAATGCAACTTATAGATAGATCAAGAATAATACATGTACAAAATAGACAGAGGTGTACATTTGTAATCAATGTTACTAGCTACTTATACGTGCACAATGTACACTTATATGAATTTCGTTGTTTCATGTATGTGACTATGCATGAGGAGAAAAAATATATCAATTATAGAGCTAGTAATAATCTGTAGTAACTGAATGATTCTCACGAATTATTTATCAAAATAGCCTGCAATTGTTTGGATAATAATCCAAATTCGGGCGATCACGATAATTACAAATATAATTTAATTATGCCTACCTACCGGTCTAGATGACTCATTTATATCATTCAACATAGATTCTGTACTTACTAAGTAAGGCCTGCGATCACTTATACGGATTTAATAATTTCATTCAAATAAGCAGGCGTTACTGAAACCGTTTTGAATTATGAAAAATGCAACGAATTTCTACTTTTATGCAAATTATTCGTGTAAGTACCTGCAAAAGAAATAAAAATCGTCATCTTACCACAGTGTAGGTGTTCGTTGCAAGCTTGCTGCTCATCATCGTATGTCTGAATTGCTATTCGTAAAGCAAGAAACACGCAAACTAGGAGAAAGGCTAGCACTAAGCTAAATATCCTGCAGCGATTTTGACTCCAGCAACTTTCCCGATTCTTCGCAATCTTCGCCATTGCTTGCAAACCTGACGAGTCTGACGCTAACACTAGAGATTTCTGTATAATTGTTACGTATCTATCAGATTCTAAAAAGAAAATTAGCTATGGTATCCCTTATTTCTAAAGGATATTCCTATTCTACTAAATTTCTATTCCCTTCCCCACAAAGAAATCTTTTCGGTGGAGACTACAAGATTGAGAATCAACGCAAAACTATCGGCTACGCGGACGCTACTGAAAATGGAAGCTGCTCCTAAGTACTCTGGTGGTATGGAGAAGGAAGTCGACGTGATGGGCGTTGATCTTACAACTACAGGGCATTCATATCAATTTGTGTAATTTTACATGGAGCTTCTATGTGTTTGCACTAAATTAAACTGTGAGATTGTCACCTCATTCCCCTAACTAAATCCAATTCTAAGATAAAGAGTGTGGGTGGGTGTTTAACCAGTGGCGTCTTTTCGGTATCCTCACACCAGAGTCCACGATCAAACAAAGGAAAGATTTAACCCTCCTTGTCCCTTGCTTTTGTTTTTGCAGTATAGCTCTGACTCAGATCGGGGAGAGAATTAAGATAAGAACATCACATCCAAGGACGATTGAATGTCAAAAGTGCAAATCCGAACGATAGTCTTAGATTTTCACACGTTGAAAATTACCAACTCTGCGATTTTCATTTGTCCTAAAGCAATAGTTATCCACAGTAATACTGGTGCATGAGCTCAATACAATGAATTCATTTTGTCGAAATGGAAAAGCGAAATGTTAGTATTAACCCAACTACTCTACTTATGTATCTACATTTATTCTAAATCGTGTGTAGGTACTTGTACTTTTTTACTTATGCATTCACATAATATATACCTACATCTTACATTTCTCCTTGTTGTATGTACACATCTCACATCGTATTGGAAGATGGAAGAGTTTGCAAAGAGTTTAATGAAAATTATACATAGATTTATCAACAGTTTGCCGAAATCAGATCTCCGTATATAAGAATAAACATATTTTATCATAATAAACAATTTACAAGGCTCTGAATAATAAGTGTAGTGAGTTCTATTACGCACTCTTATTGCAAATAATATTTTTGCACCCGTTTTAATGTACCTATATGAATTTCTAAACATAAAAGTAAGTAGCATATACAAACCGTACACTTACATGACATGACTCATGAGCATGACATGATATGTTATGCTGTTATGCTAAAAATTGAACTCAAAAGTTCAATGTCCAATATTGGCATCAATCGATGCACATATGTCCCTATAGTATAGTTTGCAAGAAAGATGTTGTTAGGTACTCCATAGAGTCATGGACTTCTTTCTGGGCGGTATATTTTCTCCAGACAACAAAGCAAAGCAACAAATAATTCCTGGTACTTGTCTTGCCAATAATTTTTCAATGGATGAAACTTCGGGGAGATAATTAAGAAATAAGAAGGATAACATGGGAGGGAAAATATAAGGCAAGGCAAAACGGAGGAAGTACCAGCTGGAAATTCAATGCATATACAGATATTACATAGAGTAATGTTATGATTTTGCAGCGATGCTTTTCATACTACTTTACAATTGAGAACTTCAAAAGTTCACTTGAGAACAATCAATTAAGATAATATAAATATGGAAGCTCGAACAAAAATATGTCCACAACTGCTAACATGGCATAGGATATTATCCGAATGCTCCATGATGACTTCTTTCCAGAAATTGAGTCATCTTTCAATTATAACATGTATTTTGCAGACTGATATTATGTGTATAATCAGCTTTTAGTTTATGTAACACTATGAAAGGAAATCGATTTACTTGACTGTAAAAACCGAACGAATTCACTTTACTTTTACGATTTTAATAATATTTCTTTCAATCGATAGCTATCAAACATGTCAATGTACTATTTCTAGCATTCTAGCTGTAGTTTGATATTTCGATTAGATTTTCATCTGGATCTCGAATATAAATGGAATTCATAGGTCCCACAGCTCCGGTTCGTGGAACAGGTCCTTCTGTGATAGTCACTCCCAGCTTCTTTAATTTGTCTATCCACGCATCAAGAGATTCTTGGGTAACGAAGCAGAGATCAGCACTTCCAGCAACTGGCTTTAATGCATGTGGTTTAAATTCTTGACCAACTTGATGTAGATTTATCTTTTGGTTTCCAAAACTAAGAGCTTTTCTTCCCTCGCCGAAAGATATAGCAGTCATTCCCAATGTCTTCGTGTAGAATTCAATTGAACGATCAATACTTGCTACGGTGAGTACCAAATGGTCAAGGCTTGTTACCTGCATTTCAACGATCATAATATTTAGGTACTAGGTACATACTAGTATATAAATTAATATTTATGGTCAATCAAAGATGTTCACTTGATTACATTGTATTATCTTTTGATTATGATACATTACCTTACAGTCAGAAGCCATAATGCTTCTTGATAGTATGCACTGCAAACTACACGATCTGCAAACAAAAATATTAAACAGGTGTTTAAAAAAATGCTGAATTTTGATTAGAGTGAAAAGGTTTCCTAAAGGCACCCACCTATTAATTAAAGGGATCAGAGGGAAGTAGTAAAAGCACTTTACTAGAAAAGTAAAAAAGAAGGAACCATAACAAAAATAAAATATTTTGATTATGACTGTGAGGTTACCTTTCCCTGTTTAAATTGGTTAGCAAACCCCAAATTGAGTCATCGCACTGATTAACACGATCACATACTCTATGTTGACAGTAGACTGGGACTGGACATGCATTATTGAAAGTTTACATTGAGATTCTGTGTATCAGCTTTAATGAAGGCTACACATTCTGTGTACATGCATATATTTATTATAATCTATCGGATACATGGAATATCTTCCTGAGTTAAATGCAACATTAGCAGGAAAGATGAATATGGATGACCTTATTATGCATAATAGAACTTGGATACATTGATGAGCAGCATTGATGCATTCAGTGTCGATGCGCGATGCTTATTTGGGTTACGAACAATATTACCTGTGCTGTCTGTGGACAATAATAGAGGTAATAAGATCTGAAGAAGTAGCGTGTCTGTTACATTCCTAATTACATAGGTACTTACTTATTACAACCATATTATGGTAAACACAAAATTATGATGTATTTGACATGTGGCTTCAATTGAGATTTCATTTGACATGTGAGGTGATTTCAATTGAGATTCCATTTGTACAATTCCATTCTGCGATATGTTTGTGCATGTAAATAGTAGTAAATTTTTCACACCTATTTACACAACCATCTTGCACGTAAAATTATAATATGTAGATTACTTATTATTGTTAACAAAATTAAAATCTTCTAAGAATGTGTCATTGTCATTTTGAATGCTTACGATGTTGATTTGTAAATGATGAAATTATATGTACGTGCATGGTGCATGTAGTGCTGTGTGCCTTACTTTTACAATTGACAGTGAACTTGATACTTGATCTGCATTTTGCATACATAAGTATATGCGATAGATGGGATCTGGCAAGAGTGCCGAGTTGTTCTAGGTTCTAAGTAGCCGTCTTAAAATGTAGGTGATAAATAACGACTTAAACTGGTCCAATGACTTTGATAGTAACAAAAGATTTGATTAATGATCAATTAAAAAGGCTAATGAAGCTGATCCAATTCCTGTCTAACAAAACCAATACATTTGAAACTGAAGAAACCAGTTTCTAACAAGAAAAAGATGCAACAACAATAAGACAAAGATGAAAATTCTGTTCAAGGGGCTCTAATAAATAAGTAATACCGGTATTTGCTCTTAAGATTATGATGGGTATATGTATTTGGTATTCTACATTACCTAATCATTTCACAAGATGAAATTAAAGTATAAACAAGCATTTGAATTATGTTCTAGCTACCACAGACACAATAGCCATTAGAAATTAGAACAGTAGAGTGAATCTTTTTCCTCTAGAGATAAAATAATTGTATATAAAATGAGATAAACTCTCTCAGGCAGTTAGTTTGTGTAAATCTGTTGACTGCATGAGACAAATGCAAAAATGGGGACCTACAGTAATTATCTGAGATTATTTTCAATAATTTTCGTAGTGCAGTTTTTTCTAAGTGTATCTTCTGGTGGACAAGTCGCACTCGGTTACAACAAAAATTTTAATTCCGGTGAGCACTATGTGAAACATTGGCTGGACACCATAAACAAAATCAATCTGGGGAAAAAGGCTGACAGAACTCTATATCTAAACCAAGGAGTCGAATTTGTGTTTCCCCTTGGTGTCCATTACATACTCGCAAATGTCAATGAACAACTCTGGACTGTCCCCACGACGGGATTTGAAACTGTTATGGAATTTCCTAAAAATAAATTCGCTATTATGTTTTCCAGCATGGTCAACACTCTCAAATTAGTAAGTCATCCCTAAATCCAGTAATTTTTGTTACGAGCAGTTTCTAAAACAAATTAATTTACTATTAGAATGTTTCATCTCTGTGTAAAGTATACATTTTCTTTGCAATTGTGGAATAGGCCAACTTTACAGCTTATAGCACGATCTACACTAAAGATACCGGCACTCGAGAAACAGTAGGCTTGAGAATTTTGGGAACCGAAGTGAAGAAATTAGATCTTGCTATCAATTATTTGAAATCCTGGGAAACTATCAATCGAGATATGTTCTCACAAACCAACGGAAAGATAGATAGGTTTATTCCTAAAGGTATTTATAAAATTTGTCCTTACAAACTCTAAACGTTCTAACTGGAGCTACAAAAAATTCTAAGATTTTTTATAACTGTAATTTGTAATTATATAGGTGGATTTTATGGAAAAGCTATTTACCCATTCACTGAAGCCATTTTCATGAATACCCTGCAATACAAAAATCAGTGGGCAACTCCATGGAAGAGTGTTGGAAACTTGACTTTTGCAGATGAGGAAAATATTCCATTTTTAGAAAGGGAAGGAGTTATGCCATTTTATGAAAATGACATCTTTACAGCAATTGCCGTCCTTTTTAAGGTATTTTTCCTGGACTTTCAGTTTGCCTAATTTTATTAATTACATACAATCACACATAACATTCAATAGCTTACCTACATTCTACTTTTGTTTAATCTAATTTATAAATTTAGGGTGGTACTGGAAGTGTAGTTTTTTTGAAACCTAAATCAACGGTGAGTATTCTTCAATTGATGTTGAATCCAAATACGCTGACAGAAATATTTGACGAATCTTTTCCCGGATGGAGCATAAAACCCATGAAAGTCCGTGTACCATCAGCTGCATTCACAACTAATACGCAACATTATGATACGCTTATCAAAGTAAGACTTTTTAATGGTAGATATAAGGTTTTATTAAAATTAGTGCATTTAAAGAATAGATACTTGATAAATAATAATATTTGCAACATTTAGCGAGGAGTCACAGACACGTTTTGCAATTACGATTTCACCAAAAACAAACGCGGAGCAAATGCATATTTCTTGAACCCAATTGTGCAGACAAATCATATTGAAATCGATCAAGACTTCTTTGAAATGGTATCGGCAACAGGTAAAGGATCTGCAATATCGAATACATTATTACGCTACTATATATTACTTAACGGGATGGTATATTAACTCTGAGAAAACTATTTTAGGAGCTACTTTAAATTCTGAACAAGATTTCGAAAAGTGGAGTGTTGAAAATCAAGAACGAGACCGGGAAAGAGATGAGCCAGTGGAGCAAAATGATTCTCCGGTCGTTGACTCTGCAACAACACAAAGAGCTGTTGAAGAAAACGAGGAATTGATAGATTTAGAGGCAATTTCTGATCCGTCTTCAGAGATAAAATTGGATGATGAAGAGATTGCTACTACAGAACAACCTGCTTCTTCCAATGAGCGAAATGATTTGAGCAAAGCAAGTTTTAATCCAAGTGGAATTATTACTGAAACTAGTCCTCAGAAAGTAATTAAGAAGTCCCCAGGAAAAGAAGAATACGTTTTTGATGAGCCATTTTTATGGTTTTTGCATGCTACTAACGAAGAGCCAATGTTTATGGGAATAATCGAATCCTTTGCTCGCTACAAGAAGGAAATCACAAAACCTCCAAGTTCTAACCCGGTATGGCTTGGGGACCCAACTCGGGCCATTTTATGGAATTGTCCATGAAGATGAGAAAATATTCATAACAATTTAGTAACACTGTGATTTAAGATATTAATAGTTTTAACCAGGTTAATCAACTCCAACAGATATTTATCTTTAAAGTTTAACATTATTTATTGTGCTAGTTATTACTGTCTACTATTATTTCGTTAAAAATGTAGCCTAAGTAAGTGTACACATACAGGTATAAAACATTTACTTTTACATCTACCTAGATTTAAATTTTAAAAGTGAGCATTGATTAATATATTATTTCTTACTTATGTAGAGCTTAATGGTATAGAGTTTTATATCTGAGACTTTTTAACATACCGTGCACTAAAAAGGAGCCGGAAAAGTTAACACACTTGACATTAATATTCCAATTATTTATTTGCATGCTCGTTTTTGTGTAGTCCAATGTAATCAGTTAAAGAAAGTATGCTAAATCACACTTATCTGTGTTAAAACTTGATGGTAAGGTTTGCAAATGCATTTACTAAAGATTAAACCTGTCTTTTTGTTGACAATGGCTTATACCAATATACTATGACCTGAAATACATTTGGTGGATGAACTGAAATCAATCTGAATTTATGAGAGAAACTTGTTTTCTGTTATTGTATAGGCTTATACCAATATACTATGACCTGAAATACATTTGGTGGATGAACTGAAATCAATCTGAATTTATGAGAGAAACTTGTTTTCTGTTATTGTGTACCTTTGCAATCATTTCACAGGCTGAATAGAGGTACCCATCATCGAACTTAAAGTTAAAATCAATTCAATTGAGGCATATAGTAACAATGGAGCATCATTAATCATTAAGGTTTACTTTTATATAATTAACGAAATTAATCGTGATATTAAGACAGCTAGTAGCAGGTAATTACGACCTCGAGATTTACAAGCTAGTGCCACTTTATCAGAAATAATAAATGTAAGAAAAAAATCATGGCTAAAAGAACAGGTAAGACAGTCACCTCATACTGCAGTGAAAAGAAAAATAAAATACAAAACACTTGATCGTTGACGCAAATGAAAATCAGAACATTTAAATCACATCGTGATAAAATCGAGCATTTTTGTTGAAGACCATAAAATAACGATCGTTGACGCAAATGAAAATCAGAACATTTAAATCACATCGTGATAAAATCGAGCATTTTTGTTGAAGACCATAAAATATAATTTGAATTCCAAAGTGTCATCAGCAAGAGATTGGATTTTTTCGATTGTAATTATATTTTCAAAGAGAAGTAATTGCTTTTTGTAGTCATGATATGGGGCTTCTGAAATAATATAAGAATCAAATAATATTCTCCATTAATATCCAATGATCAGGTTCATCTGCCTCCAACAGAGATTAGGAAAGAGAAAATTGAAATACAAATCTGAGTAAAGGATAATAATTTAATTGCATGATTCTGAAAGTTTAGAACTTACGGTGCCTACTAACAACTCTCCTCTGACTATCGATAATTTCAATTTTGAACGAAGCAAATAGTTGAGGCCAATCCAAATCCAGATCTGTCAATTCCATAAGTAATGCAATGGTTTTATCACGTTCCACTTTGATTTCAGCGTTCCAATTTGTAATCATTCCCCAAGGATGATTTAGTTGAAAAGTGGTATGGGCTACAGAAGATGTATCTTCCTCCACAGTATTCATTTTGACTAGAAAATCCTTAACTTGAAAGACAACGATTTGAACATCTCTTCCTTGGATTGGAGCTGCATTCTAAAGTTACATAATTGATACGTAAGAAAATCAAAGCACATTTTTATTGGAAATGAAGTCTTTAGATAGAACTACCTGGTGGTACAATTTATGACCGTTCCCCAATACTTCCATGCTTAATTTAAACCTTAGTGTATCGTTTAAAAGCAACTTGGAATTAGGATTTTGGACAGTTGACACACTAATGATATTCCCCAAGCTCACCATGCGACTTTCCATTTCTAAGAAATTCGTAGGTGCGATCGACACTAAAATGTTGTTAGAAAACAAATTATGAGAAATCAGAGGATAAACGAAAAGAAATGCTAAAATAAGCATAAAAAATTGGTTAGTATTACTGTTTGTGAAAACATCTCCATTTACATCAAGCACATTGACTGAAAATCCGGCAAATAGAGTCTCTCTATTGTAATTGTTTTGAAGAAGTAAATTAATTCCAATCGAGTTCGTTTCTTTTTCGAATGCAAGGTAAAATACCCAAAAGCTGTAAAAACCGATGGATTGCCCTATAGAGAAGGAGACGCTCTCCTGTTTCAATTCAGCTTTCAAGGCTTCAGTCCAATTGTACACAATTAAGTCTACATCAAGATACTCCACCGTTGGCTATTTCAATTTGCGAATTTAAATAATTATTACCATATTTTGCATACGCTGGTTCTGTAATGTACTCAATGCACAAAGAAGGCATAATAAAACGCAGAAGAGATGTAATTTACATGAAAATAGGACAAGTCATCTAAGAAGTAACGACGAGAAGATACCATTTCACCAATCTGTGGGACAATCAAAAACATACGAGAACTAAAGTATTCTGAAATCTGTTCTAATTATAGTATTATATATAATTACGCTATAATTCAAGTGAAAGCGTTACCCGTTTCTCCAATTCCCCGATCCTTTCCTCCAGTTCTTCATTTGCTAATTTCAGATCTTCGACAGTAGCTAAATTTGATTTGGGTGTTTCTGTGATTTTCTCATCTTCACTAAGAGGAGTACTGTAGGCCAGAATAATTAAAATTGCGAAAACTAAAATGATTAAAAACCCATGCATGTTTCTGATTTTATTCTGTAAAAAATGACCGTTTCCTTCACTAAGCAAGTCAACGAATGATATGTGTTGAAAAAAATTGCACAATTCTCCAAAGCTGTGACAGGATAAATCTGGACATGATACTCGGATGTTTCAGTACAACAAATCAAAGGCAAGGCGTATGTAATTCATACTTTCAGACACTTCACAGATTCAGAGCGAACAACGGAAGCTAACATCCTCACAATGCTCCAAAAATGCAACATCCTTTTGATAAACCTCAACAGACACTTTATTGATCAGAAATTATTACAGACGTTCATTATTGTTTACTTAAGTACATGCAATGGGAATAAGGGCAATGTTCATATACCAAAAGTTTTAGTAAAGATTTATGTAGTACTTATATAGTCTGTTTTAAAAGATAAAACCTAATTACAATATTCTTGCTTATACACTTACAGATTCAATAAAGACAACTTCTTCTTATGATTCCCAAACTAGATACAAACATTACATTTCATATAAAGTACATACTACTAAAACTAAAACTTCATGCAAATCTATTTCTAAACAGCCCTAATAAACCACTTCCTACATTAGTCCTACGTTCCTACATTATTTAAAACAATACTTCATATGAGTAGCTATATTATTTTTAACATGCACACAATTTATATATGTTGATTTCTAAACTAACAAAAAATGATTCATTCATCAAGACAGATAATAGGAAGTTATAATATAGTTTTGTTGCTATTTGTCACATTATAACATTTATTTTTAGTACGATTATAACTGCTTTTCATAAAGACTAAAACCGAGTTAACTATTGCATTTAAATGCACATCAATACATTAAATAAGGCTTAAAACTTAAGATTGAAAATATTTATTCATATTAGTGTTGAGACTTACAATCTCGCCTTTCTCACTTGCTAATTCTTCCGAATAATAAGAAAGAACATTTGCATGCAATAAAATACAGATAAAGCTATCACAAAGATCAACGTTCCGGTAGGAGTCACCATTACAATAATTGTACATTAAAAAATTAAAATCGTTGTTGCTGAATTCAGATTTTAGTAATACAACTCTTCTTTTTCTTTGTCGTCTTTGTAGCACTTGTAGCATTTGCGAATCATTGTAATAATGCCCCAGATTATGAAAAGTATCAAACCAGTTGGAATTAAGTAGCGACTGTTAAAGCGTTGATAGTCTGAATCATCTGGCCTATCTATCAGTTCCACCTCCTCATTTTCCTCAATAATTGTAATTGAGTTAGAGTTTAATCCGGAATTACAGTCACCTTTTTCGTCTGTGCCAAAGCCATCTGGAAATGCACAGTGTTGAGTTCCGTCACACGCCAATTTATTCGAGATACACGAGAAAGAGTCATTCTTTGAACATCTCGTTAATTTTTGCCCTTCCGAACGCCAACAATCTACACACAAATTGTAAAATTAATTTAATGCTTCGGCAAAAGAACAGGTGAAAGTGCAACAATGTAGCAATAATAATACAACACTGTGCAATAAAACCCGATAATTTCTGATAGATATCGTTGCTTAAACTTCCTAGAGAATTTATAAACACTTTGAAAATTAAGATTAGGTGCTGAACAAGATTTATACTAGTAAGCTTGAAGCGATTATTATAAGAAATACCTAAAAATGCAGTGAAAACGATTTCTGCTATTTTTGTTTTTGGAAGAACAGAGTAATAAAATGTATGTATGGATAAATTAACTCGGCCAATAGGTTCGCGGAAAATTCTTGGACCCATTAGTCTATATGGTATGAGATTAGGATCGTTTTCATCGACTTCTCCACAGATTTGCTGATATTCTTCTTGTGGGTTGACAGATGTTTTGAACTAATTTAGAAAGGATCAGAATGAGATGCATTTGTGGATAAAGTAATATAATGAATACGCTTTTAAAATTCAGGGAAATTATAGCCCTAGGTATTAATGAGTAAAACAATGCATTTCAGTAGGACCTTTAAGAAGTCTCTGCATTCTACAGATGGTAAACTGTGCTCCCGGTTGGTTGAGTTGGGATGTTTCCACATTCTAAAATGTAGCACTTTGACAAAAGCCATTATTCCATGATTTTTAGGTGCATTAACAATGATGCTCTCATCTCTTTTCTCAGTTGATGTAGAATTGATGTAGAATTGAACGGTAGCTGTCATATCGGAAAAATTTTCAAGGTGTACCTCAGGGGTCTTTGGCGTATTTCCAATGTAGAAAGACAAAAAAGCTAAAAATACAAGAAAAGAGACACATGTTGTTTTTACCATATTTACTCAGTCAAATAAACAAATACCTAACAGAGGTGGTCTGCTTAGTCTGGAATGACATTTTTTATTCATTATAATCTCTATTTTTATTACATAAATGTACAGTGCAAAATGAAGGCATTTGGAAATTAATCTGAAACAAAAAAGAAAGAAAGCACATGCTATGCTGTAAAATATTTACCTTCATTGGTAGGAGTAGGTGAGACGGAATCTGCTACTGTAAATAAGAAAAACAATGGACAGGCAATTGCTAAGAAAATCATTTTTGACCAATCCTAAAATTTCTCAAGTGTTTTTATTTTGGATTTTATGTAAAATTTTCACAATTAGATTTGCAGTACGATGTATGAAGAGATTATTATTATCAACTGCAATTTACGATGTTTGAAATTGTGAAATAGCTGAGTGGCTGTAAGTATTTTTTAACCTACGAAGACTCACAACTGAACTAGAAATTAGCCCTCAACTTCAACTTCACCCATGGAACTTACACTTGGCACTACTTGTCAGCGACTGATCGTAATTCTTGCAGAGAAAGATCATATCGTCTTAACTTGATTACCAATCCATAAAAGATTATAAACAATGGAGTCTCAGGAGTAGCAATCTGTTTTCCTCGGGAAAACTCAGTCTGATGTGAACTGAAGCTGAACTCAAGTTTATTTATTGAAGTAACTTAAGACCATAGTTCCTGATTCTTATTCCTACAACATTCTAACTACAATTGAACATATAGATTTTCATGGACGCCTAAAACCCGGGGGACGAAGAAACGATTCATTCCAGTCATATCCTACAGTAAATTCTCCGTTTATCCGATTTCTCTAGATGATGCTTATACTTAACCTCGGATTGCTAATCTTGTATTAAGAGAGTCAACATTTCACATTGAGTAAAGCCCACTATACTGCATAAACATGTCTTGTTTAGCCCAACAGTTTGCAAATGCTATTTTCTTTTGATATTTTGTTTTTAAATGATTCCTGTGAATCCTGTGCCATATTACGACGAAAATTTATTGCTTATGAGTTCAACATTTTCTTATCACATCTGCATCCGTAATCCGTATGCAACTTAAACAATGACTCATTACATGAACGTCTATTGTGTTTCAACTAAATATCAAAACTACCAGATGATTTTTCCTGTGCATGAAAATATTGCAATAGAAAAGTGTAAGTTTAAAATTATCAATTGATATAGTTGCTAATTTTATCCTGTATGACATCATGCAATTGTTTCACATGTATGTTATCAGTTATCAAAATAGCGTCTCATATAAAGATAAAGCTCTGTCAACATTGAATCTACTTAAAAGGAGGATTTGCGAATATCCCTGAAAATATAAGTATTTGCACGTTGCGTGTTGGAGAGTTATTTATAATCCATGTGCTTTATTGTAGCCTATGGATTATGTTCGATGATATTTGGAATATGAGGAAAAGCACATCATCCTTAGTAAAACTGCATAGTACACGAAGCATCTGGTTTTTAATAGATGAAGCGAAAGATGATGGTAGTGGAAAATCGAGGTCTAATGCATTTGAGTGATTCTAAGACATCATATGAACCGGGTTGGTTGGTGGCCTTTAATTACCAGATCCATTTGATAGAGCAGATATCTCTGTTTTATTATCGAAGTCGTAAAAAGTCTACTTTCAATAAACAACATGAGACGGAATGATGCACTTGAATTTGAAATTCACAAAAATATCTGGAAATCACCAACACTGTATGAATACGCTCATAGAAATAGAACTACGCAGAGACGACAGATAACTATCTCTAGTAGCTAATTCTCCACCTATTACGTAAATCACCAGAAATATATTATAGCCCACTCCATACACACTTTCATACTTCTGATATTCATTTTTACGATTTGTATTCATGCAGATACATTTACATATAAAATACAGACATGTATCGGTCTAGTTCTAAATATAGAAATCTTGTTGAATGAAAAAGCTCTCCAATGTACTTGACTTTTTCAAACAACTGGAATCCTTTTCCTCATTAAACAATGAAGAACCTTCTCATTCCCATTGAGGTAGTCAAATATACAGACGCAAAATCTTATCGTCTTAATGTCAATACATTTGAACTAGGGATAGCATGCACAGAGAGGCATTGGCAATAACCTTACTTTACCGGAAAAATAAATCAACCTACATGTTCATAAAAAATACTCCAATCTACGTAAGTAATACATCTGTCATAAAAATCAAGTACCCTCCTACTATCATTCACAATTGTGTACCATACACTAACACTTACGTATTTAACACAATATAACTTTTTAGAATTACACTGTCAAATTTTCAGTATAAGGCTTGATTAATCCCACAAATATGTAGGATACCTGGATACCTATCCTGGAGAGAACCTAGAAATGTCATAATAATTTGATTCATAACTACAAAGATAATAATAACGGATGCAAAGTTAAATTATATGAAAAATTAACGAAAATAGCTTTTTTAAATATTTTACGTTCGATTCTTTTTATTTAGCTTAAAACAACTCACAAACGCAGAAACTTGTAACACAACATAATAGTAATTTTTATGAACGTTACAAATATTATAATATTCTATGAAAGAGCAGTAGTTATCTAAATATACTCATATTATCTGATGTAGATTGATTTGCGAAAACTTTTGTATAAAATCATTAGAAACTATGTATGTATGAGTTTGCCAAAAGGAAAATAAGATTTTATTAGTATTGAGATCATTCCCACACACACACGCACATTAACAAAGCATTCATCTTCAACTCACTCAACAAGCTGCACAAACGTACTAAATATAATATATCGACGTGTGGACCATAGATGCCTACTTTACAATCCCGCATCCTTATAATTCCTAACCAATTGAACACAGGCAATCATAATATACAGAATTACACATACTTAAGATATTTTAGCTGATTATATAATTTTTAGTGCATTGGAAATTCAATGATGTGTGTAAGGAAATATTTAACCCCATACAACCAAGGTTGGTTAAAAAGATTTGCAATAAAACTGATTCGTTTTCGCATGACAAGAGAAACACAAAGAAATGACATCACAATAATTAGCAAGAAGCACAAATCATTACTAATACAACTCACTATTAAGTAAATAATAATATAACTTAGTAATGTAAGTAAATAATATTAACAAAGTTAACGATTGATTAAACAAAGTCATAAACATAAAACACAATAACCATATTGAATAATACTTAATAACATATTATTTAATTTGGGATTAACCAGCTGAATATGAGTTTCATCTGCATGAGGAGTGTGTTCTTTCTTTGTTGATGTGATGTACGTAGTAATCAATACTTTTGTTTGTAAGTTGAGATAACTTCTACTCAGCACTCAGTTCGTATTATTATAAGTATTATGTCTAATTTACAAATTTAGAAAATTAGAGATTGTAGCATGTTTTGACGCGTATAGTATAACTGACTAGTAAAATATATATACTACTACAGGAAGATTGAATCTATAAATTGAATCTTTCATGTCATAGGCAGGCTTGAAAACAACTATTGTCATATTAAGCGTCAAAATACCCACAAAATATATATGCAATAGAAAACTTTGCCGTAAAAAACTAGAAAAATCGTGAGGAATTAATTTCTCTTCGTTTCTTTAGTCTAGACTTGAGTCCCACAGCCATTGGCATTATTTTCATTTGGCAAAACCGGAAATATAGCATGATAAGGTGGAGGCATTTCCCCTGGAATTTCTGGAACGTTTGGAGCTGTGGGAGATGGTGTGGAAGCAAGAGTATTTGTATCTGATGGAGGTGGAGCTGTAGGGATTCTTTAATACAACAAATTGCAGTTAGCACAACAAAAACTAAAACAATAACATAATAAATAGTAAATCTTTTTCATTTACCTTGTACTTTCGATATTATCAAGTGAATGCGTTCTGGGGTGTCTTCTCGTTCGTCGTAAAGTTGAAAAGCGATAAACTGTGTGCTGAAACTTTTTCTCATTAGCTCTGGCAAGCCATGTGCACGTACCAAAAAGAAGTAGCACTACCCCTACAAAGATCCCAATTATTTCCAGAGGATTTAATTTGTAACTAGACGTGGGCGGATTGTAAGGTGTGGAAATTCCAATGTAAGGTCTATAGGTAGTTGTTGTAGTCACTGGTCGCAGTATATTATTCCAAGTTTCATCCGAGTTTAGAACTTGAAAACTTTGTTTACAGTTATCCTCATCGTATCCAATTGTTCCCAATGGACCGGGATTCCCGCACCCAATAGCAGAATCACAAAATGCTTGCGCCGAAATGCATACGGCATTGTCAGACGGAGAACATGACTTTGTTCGGCTACTACCAGTCCACTTATTCCACTGACTAAAAAATGTGTCTGGACAATCTAAACAAAGAAAGTGGTAAAACTGACATGAGGGACAATGTATGCTTAATGTAAGTGTACTAAAACAAACTAAACAAAAAATTGATTTACATCAGTTAAATAAAAATACTAACCTTGATATGCAGTAAAAACTAATTCGACACTAACGAGCTCTTCTTTAAGAAATTCATATTGGTCATTATCTTCAATGTGAACTGTAACATCAAGTTGAGATTCGGGCGTCAGGAAGGTCCTTGGACCCTTAAGTCCGTAAGGCTCCACATCTTTATTGAATTTACTGACAAAACCACACACTTCGGCACTTTGATTGTTAGCTTCAAACTAAATTCACAAAACATTTTATTTAGATGAATACTTGAGGAAACCATATACCTAACTCCACAGGGGACTTAAATTAAAAATTAACTTAGTGGGTAGGTACCTACCTTTAAATAATCACGACATTGAACTATTGTAGCATTTTCTGCGACAGAATAGGCTACTTTCGTTCTTAAACGAAGAGTTTGAACAACCATCATAACTCCATAGTCCTTTGGAGCTTTAACTGTAAATTTCCCATCCGGGTGAATATCCCTCGGACTAGCTGTAGCTTTTCCGTTCGAAAGTGGGATCACCACGGAATATTTCGGATGGCTTACTTCTAAATGGATTTCTTTCTTGAGATCTGGGGATCCCGTAGAAAATAGCAATTCCAAGGACGCTGCAAAAATAACATGTTTATAAAACTGGAGTGGAGGTATTAATTTTCAGCATATTTTCCACATTTACTTAACTAACCCTGTTAATAAAGAAGCAAAAAGACCTAGACCTTGTGTTTATGTAATGCAAAAAATGATTTCGATATTTTTCTCGTTTGAGGCGTTACCAATAAATATTAAAAACAAACAAAAATCTATAAAACTAAAAATGATCTTAATATAAAAGAACACTAAAGATAAATTAACTTACGCCCATATTCCGTGACTGTCAAAGCTGCGGTGAAGATTGCGAAATGAAAGCAGAGGAGAAAAATCCAAAAACTGTCAAAAATCTTCATTTCCCTTGAGAATTCCTGTTGAAATTTCAATCTGGCGGTCGAAGAACCCTCTGAACTCACTCAGGGTAGAAGGATTCCATGAATTTCCCGTTGTAGGATAAAAACAGCCCTAAATCTTGCTGTATTATTTCTGTGCTTTCGCTTATTGTGCACTTCCACTTACACGACACTCATATACACTACTGTGGTTCAACTACAAGCAACTTGAGGATTCCTAGCAGAAAATTCTTTACAATTTCCTAGGAAAAGCAGGCGAACAAGGCAGAGAGAACGAAAAGGCTTAGCAGAAAAACGAAGTTCGTAAGAAGGCAAGGGTTGGATTGCCAAAGCACTAACTAGTTGCTGATTCACTTTAATTCATATGAAGACGAAAATTATAGTTAAAAGAGAACAAGTCTTAGAAGTGAGGGAGAGGAAAGATGTTCTTCAGTCATAACATGCATACCTACTACAAAACTACAAAATCTAAACTTCAAACCTTACTATGTTACAATAGCATTGCCATATGCTATACACACATATTACATTTAGCCTATAAAGGAGGAATGATAGGAAAGGAAAACTACCCTCTAATTCTAGATAATATGTTTATGTGAGTATTGCTCTACTCTCGTCTATGTGGTTGAAAGGCTCTGTGAGTTCATTATTATAAATATATCATGGATGAAAAGATATTTAGTATGCATATAGGGAAGCATTAATTCACTGCGTATGTAGGTAGGTACTTATTGTTGTTATTATATATAGATAACAGAGGCAGGAGCTGGCATGTGGTAACCAAGTTATAGAAAATAAAGCTAAACTCGCTCGGTGGTGGTGGCTATCATAATAATATATTCAATACACATTGCATTGCACTGATTACTACATAGCAGAGTGAAATTGTAAATGTAAATATCCATCTGTTCACACACACTCACACAAATACACGCAAAGAATAGACATTCAGAGAGGACAGACTAGGATTTAGGATTTAGTCCAACCAATGCACTTATATAGTAAATCTATGTAGCTACACGAAGTAAAATGAAAAGCAAAGGGCAAAGCAACCTTCCCTTTGGGCTCTAACTCCCTATGCACTATGCAACCCTACAAGTTTCGTAGTTAGTCATATTATTATTGTTTAGAACCATACACAAGTTTTTTTATAGCTATCTGTCTATTACACGATACGGGGTGCTGCCAAATTGAACAGATTTATATCTAACCTGAACTATGTCTACGGTGCTGAGCTACCTTTAGCTATATACATAAAACATCACGTAATTCTCACCAAATGCAATGTCTAATGTTTTAGACAGTGTTTGTTGGGAAGAGGTTGTTAAGATATGAACACCTCGATCCCATGCATTTTAACTGACGAAAGACGTACAAAGAATAAAATAGGACGGAGAATTTCATATCAATGCCAAAATCAAAAAGATACATGTCAAGAGCCAAGTTTTTTGACACTTGGCAATTTGGGTAGCTACAGTTGAACAAAAACGGGAAATGAAATACTGTAAAACGAATATTTCGCATTAACTAAAGCCATTAGTAGGAATGAGTTATCTTTTAAACGTTTGTTTGCTTCCATCCTTGCAACCTTGATTACACCATTAAGTTGAAGATTATTTTAACATTTTTAACAGTTGACTAATGATGGTGCTAAAGAATGAGTAAACGAAACGGGAACTTGAAAATGAGATGTAATAAAGTAAATCAATGTTTTTGACCTTTTAATAGCTAATAAAATCTGATTGGTCTATACTTGTCATTTTTCTTTGTGAAAATCCTTTCTTATGTAATAAAGAACTGTTAAAAGAATAACAATTTCAACCCTGTACATGGAGTATGCACTCAGATTTCGATTTACGTACTTGTCTGAATCATGACATCAATGACATGACATGGAAGGCAAAAATTCACTTTGGTGTTTATTCGTGGCATAATCCTTATATTGCATTACGTATCATCAGAATCATCACATCGTCAGACAACCTACATATGAAAACTACGTCAGAACGTTATTATACTCTCTAGAATGGAACAGACAAAAAACTTGGGAGCATATTACGCGAGTTGCTACTGTAACTTTTGTTTTTTGTCATCAGTCCAGACATAAACTACCCAATAACGACCCAATAGTCAACCAAAACATAACAAGTAGTAGTAAAACTAGGGATAACTATGTAAAATCATAACATGACATGCTCCGTGCCTTTCTGTTCATTGTCGAGCCTCATTGGACAAATATAATAGTAGACAGACAGTTACTATTATTAGTACACGAGCTAAGGATGTTGAAATTACTGTGACAAAATCATTATACTCTATAGATATAGGTATATATGCTGAAAAATGCAATAATAATTACATTTAGGTGTTGGTAGATAATAGTTGGTTATTTTACTACAGTAGAATAATATTAGTTTCGTCTGCCCTTGTTTTGTTAGTTAAAAGCACTTAGAGAGAGATAGGTGTAACTTGCCAGTTAAAACGGAAATAAATCTAAATGAGCCTTTGACTCACTAGGAAGAGGCTGATAGTCGGCTTTAAGAGGAAATGGACTCTAAAATTCTAACATAAAATAGACGAGGGACATAAAGATAGGATGCCAGGCAGACTACTCCTCTTATGTAGTCAACCGAAGCATAGAGACGAATCATTGCCCTATCACCAATCTTTATACGCACTACAATGAGCAAAAAATCACCTACTTTCCTTCATTAGTCTATCTTCCCTTGCGCTCTTCTACAAAGCCCACTTTATGTAGTAGAAGTACTTTAGATCTCCTAATCGTAACTTGGAAAGATAAGCACTCTTTGCTTTTCAGCGCTCTGTGCGAAGATTAACTCTAAATCCTGTCACACACATGCAAACCATAAGTCGACCTTATTTTTTCAAAAAGAAAATATTATTATACTCATATCTCTCTCTCTCTCTATGTTCACAGGCACTTTCGCTTTTTAATACACAGCTATAACTACATTACATAATTTAAGATCTAATAATACGGAATAGTTTAAGCTGAAGTTAATGATAGTTAATAGCTTTAATATCGTGACAATGACAAGTAAAATGGAATGGCGAATACTTTTTAGACATGCATGGATTTTTACATTATCTTTGGCCCTCCATGCATTCCTTTACACTTGTTAACTCATATTTTCATTGTAATTTCAACTCTCATAAAAATGTACAGCAATAAAATGAGATAGCATGAATATATCTTACTAATTATTACACGTTGCCATTTTGTCATGCCTGCTTTACTGTAACAGAAATTATGATTCATGATCTTATCAGCAGAAAGCATCTGTAAATAGCAAAATTCTATTATTTTGTAGCTATTAAAATTAATCTTAGTCGTTAATACAGATGTGGACTTTAGGACGTATTGAAAATTCCTTTTACAGAGGTAACTAGCGTAGGCAGTAATGGCTAAATGGGTTATTATAAATATCATCTTCCTGTACCTATTTACTTATTGCGCATCTAGCGAAGTCAATGCTGAATAAGCTACGTAATAATTATGTGGTAATTCACTTACAATTATTGAGGATGCCTTGTCTTTGATTCGGTACAGTAGTTGCATGTTTTAGTGCTTAACTGATTGCAATTATGTAGTTGTTAGGTACATCTTAAACATCCCATCTCAACGTACTTTACAATGGTATACGGCTGTTATGCCTATATTTCATTATAAATCACTTACATGAAAGATTTTAATGCCAAATATTATGAGTGTGTTATGTGTTTCACTCGAAGAATAGCACAAAAATTTTCAGCAAGCTATAAACTCTTTGTGCAAAATGTAAGTTGAGATGAGAAAAGTTCATTGTTAGATTAACAATGAACTTGGCAAAAATAATGCTTCGTGTCAATAAGTGAGCTCGGAACGTTAATGTATATAGATAATGTGTGCTTTGGTGCAAAAAGAAACACAATAGGTCATGCGTAAAATTAATTTGCCAAATATACAATGTAGTATATACTAATAATATATAATTTTCATAGGTAGGTACAGTTAAATGCAAATATTTAGTACATAGAAGTATTATGTCCTGGCAAAAAATGTGTAAATCATTGAACGCGGTAGCAAATACAATAGAATAGTAACCAAATCGAATTGTAAATGAATTAAATGAAATTGGATATTTGAATGTTAAGGTGAAAATGAATTCTGCCACAGTCTTCTGAATTATTCTTTTGTATTTTCCAGTAGAGTGATCGTGATGTGCATAAAAATGATATGGAAAATGTGGTAGAGGCACGTTAAGTAACGCATTTTAGCATTTGATTAGATTAGCCTTCTCCTGATATCCCATTCAGGAGACTAACTCACTAATTTTTTGCTGGCTTACAATTAAAATAATTTTTCTAGGTAAGCAAAGTAATGTGATTGCTACTAGTACTTGATGAAAAAGTGTTACTTATTTACTACATTTGAATTCTATGCTAAGCAAAATGGAAAACAATCAGATGGAATAATGTATGTAGTAATAGTACGTGTACTTATAAGTACATTGTTGAAGCTTTATTGTCTGGAACTAATTAAAAGTATCCACTCCGTTGGCTATAAGGCAAAAAGAGCACGAGTACATCATTCCCTCTTTAACATGAGAAACAAAACAACGTATATTTTTGCATGATGTCTCAAAAAAGTGCATCTGGTATGCTGTAGTATTAGTATCATATGTGATGAGATGTTGGTACAGACGAAGATATAGTAGATGTTGAAGGACCATTGCCATCCACAGTCACAGCTGCTGAAGATATCACGCAAAAGTGTTTTGAAAGGGATTTTCTTTCCGTTTGCTGGCAATAATCTGAGCAAGAACCGGTAGCCATTTGAGACGTCCTAGGGCTTCCATATGATCTCTCTATTATACCTTCGTTTTTATAATTAATCCAAAAAAGGTTGCATTTTAACTCATCTTCCAGATGCAGACTGACTCCATTTGCCGTCAGATCATTTCCCTGTCTCACTCGAGCAGAAGACAAAGAGAATAACATCTGAGAATAACGATGATGAACCAAATCTTGGACAAATACTTCTAATAAATAAATTGCTACAGCCTTAAATGCCCATTCAACAACTGCTATTATCTTCAATACAAATCTTAGTATTAATCTTTCATCGGTATCTGAGGATGAATCTGACGCTACATTTTTCAGGAGTAAAATTGTAAATGTCACGTCATTCTCTGGAGGAATGCAAGAATATAGTAGAATCAAAATGATTTTTACACACAGGAATATGTAGAGCAATTTTGTGACTTGGAGCCAGTTGCATGACTTTTGCAGTGACTGCAGAAAATCCGGGCGAGTCTGCGAAATTCAAATAAAATTTATTAGTACTTTTGAGACAATAAATACTATTTTCCATGTTGATATGCAAATACGAGTGGCTAATACATATAAAAGATTGTTTATGACACAAGTTGAGACATTTAATGCATTTTTTAGCTAAGTCCTTCGGAACTTAGGAAATAAATTATCACAGCTTTATTCCTTACAAGAAGAGTTTAAAACTGACGAAGCAGTTTAGCTACTTATGGAGATTACTTCATGGGGAGAATTTGTAGTGTCAAGTGCCAATGTCAAGTGTTTGCAATACTTTTGTAGGCTATCCTTGTGATACCAGACCAGAATCATCTAGTATTAACGTATGCGATGCATCAAATGTTCAGAAACGCATTCGTTTCCTTCTGTGTGCGGTATCTGTCGACATAATGCACTGAGCACGCTACGTAGAAGATCTGTAAGAAAGGAAAAGAGACATAGACACGAGACACCCACCTGCATCAAGTTGGCAAACAGGATTGAGGCAAAAATCACTTGAAGACAGTTAAATAAAACCAGAATCCCTGAGTTCAAAGTTTCAATCACCCAACCTATAAATAAGAGTTTTTTTACTCAATTGGACACAAAGAAAATTATCAACTGTAAATTATTTTAACTGTCATTTCAGATCGATACAAAAATTTCTTTCATTGCATTGTTGCAGTTGTGGCAAATATTTGTACTGTAATTTGAAGGTTAATTACTAACTGTGTTTCCCGTATGCAGAAATGTCAACATCCACTGGCAAGTCAAGATTTTCCTTTAACACTGCTAGAATGTACACATAGAACCCAATAGTTGACACACCAAAAACCTGCAAAGAATCCCGTTATTTGAGTATATGTTTTCGAAATAATAAGTATAATGCTTTAATTAAAGCCATTTTTATGAAGTTTGCGTGTTTAAAAAATAAGACCCAGCTTTTTATGTAACTGCACAGTAATTCTTGTGTCCTACTGTCAGCAATGTCAATTAATAACCCTCGGATATTAATGGATTTATATGTACATTAGTGTACTTGTACGTAGGAGGAATCTACTTTCATTACAAAGTACAATTTTAAAGGAGATGATTTAAAATGGTTTGAAGTCATTGTAGTTTGAGACTACATAAATAAATGCCATCGTTTTGAAAGGTAGATTTAGTTACTTACAATATCCAGAAAAATAACAAGGCGAATGAACGCTCTTTTTCTCTGTTGAATCTTGTTGTCCATTTTATTTGCACAAAGAATTTTCGATCATCTGATTTTACTTGACATAATGAGTTATTTATAGTAACAAGGGTTTGTTATACAATTCACAGGTACGAAGAAAAACGAATGGTACCCACAAAATCCTTGGTTAAATAATATGAAATCAATATAATCATATGAAAATCAGTTAGAAAATTATGAAGCAATACCCACAATCCTTTAACTGTCTCATAAATTGGATTTAAAACCCCACTTGTTAAAGTAAAACAGTTAAATGATGCAACGGAATCAGGTTTAGAAGAAAACTGTGATAAGTCCTTGATGAAACCATCCACTTTGTAAAAGGCAAATAATTTGAAAAGCCATTCGGAAATTGT